>JAWQFJ010032569.1:0-10000 GCA_034096865.1 Theodoxus fluviatilis | reverse complement strand
CAGCAGCTGCTGGAGCACGTGTCCCAGTATGACCTTTTGGCCCGTTTTCAATCCGCGTACCGTGCTCATCATTCCACCGAAACAGCTCTGCTCCGTGTTCTAAACGATCTTCTCGTTGCTTCTGATAATTCCAAAGTTTCTCTTCTTACTCTGTTGGACTTGAGTGCCGCGTTCGACACAATAGACCATGGAATTCTTCTCACCCGTCTTAGAAACGTTTTTGGCATTGGGAACTTAGCACTCTCCTTCCTGCATTCATATCTCTCAGAACGTAGACAGACTGTTTCGATCTCGGGTTTTGCTTCTGATCCTACACCTCTCAAGTACGGAGTCCCTCAGGGCTCTGTTCTGGGTCCTCTGCTGTTTCTACTGTACACCCAACCACTCTCCAATGTAATTGACAGTCATTCAGTCTCTCACAGTGAATTTGCTGATGATACCCAGCTCTACAACTCCTCCCATCCCAGTCAAATCCACTCTCTTCTTTCTACCAGCGAACACTGTATCTCTGACGTGAAACGGTGGATGACCCGGAACAAGCTCCAACTCAATGACTCAAAAACGGAAGCACTCCTGGTGGGCGGCGGAGGCGAATCGGATCAGGCCCTCAAACTAACCATTGGTCACAGTGACATCGTCTTCTCTCAGTCTGTTAGAAATTTAGGCGTCATGTTTGACGATGATCTGTCAATGAGATCTCATGTCAACAAAGTCTGTCAGTTAGCATATTACGAGCTAAGGAAAATTAGTACCATTCGTCATTATCTTTCTCAGCAGGCCACCAAAACGCTCATCACATCACTTGTTCTGTCTCGTCTCGACTATGGAAACTCTCTTCTCGCTGGCATCTCTGACACTCTGCTTAACAAACTCCAGAAAGTTCAGAATTGTGCTGCTAGGCTAGTTTTTCGATGTCCCAAGTGTACCCGTGTCTCATCACTCCTACATACACTTCACTGGCTCCCCATCTCTCAGAGGATAGATTATAAACTTGCTACTTTGTGCTTCAAGGCCATCGACAACACCGCACCACACGCTCTTACAGAAATTCTTACAGTCTACACGCCCTCCAGATCTCTACGCTCAGCTGCTGACTAGAATGCTCAAGGTCCCCCGCCGTAATAAGAAAACTCAAGGACAGCGTGCCTTCTCCTATATTGGACCTGTAACCTGGAATAGTCTCCCTCTCTCAGTCCGTCATTCTGACACTCTGCCCCAGTTCAAAAGTGCTCTAAAGACCCACCTCTTCCGATCCGGCTTTCCCGCTGAGCTGCTTCGCCTTACATGACCTGGCCGGCAAGTGCTGTGGATATTGTACAGTTTGTTCTATTGGATCTTTGTTTTTGTTTTTTGTTTATGTGTGTTGTGTGGTAGTTTTTGTGTGGGAATGTGGTGTTGAGTGGTTGTATGAGTGTTGATTCTTTGGATTGTAAACGCCATGAGCTTGCCTGTCAAGGGAATGTATGTGCTTATGAATAAACTATTATTATTATTATTATTATTATTATTATTATTATTATTATTATTATTATTATTATTATTATTATTACTATATGTCTTCTCTATCCGAAAGCAACAGCCAAAGATGAAAAGCATTTGTTTCTGTTGTGTCTTTATTTTTTCAACCTTTTTTTTAATTTGTGAAAAGTGCAAGCTGACAAAAGCCGGTTACTGAAGCAAGCTGCAGGGGTTACGTGACGTTTTAGGTGTTGAGGACAGGAATAACGGAACTCCTCTCGAAGTTGGTTATGATAACGACGACCTGGTACAAGGCAAACATGAAGACGATGTGTCACGAAAGTATACTTATTTCTAAGTAAAAATTGTTCTGTCGGTTGGTTGGTTGGTTGGTTGGTTGGTTGGTTGGTTGGTTGGTTGGTTGGTTGGTTGGTTGGTTGGTTGGTTGGTTGGTTGGTTGGTTGGTTGGTTGGTTGGTTGGATTGGTTGGTTGGTTGGTTGGTTGGTTGGTTGGTTGGTTGGTTGGTTGTGGTTGGTTGGTTGGTTGGTTGGTTGGTTGGTTGGTTGGTTGGTTGGTTGGTTGGTTGGTTGGTTGGTTGACATTTCAGGGCCTGACAACCTTAAGGCTAGTTGTAACCTTTCAGCACAAACGATTCGGATGTCACCTTTTTGAAAATTCTGAACTACAAAAATGGTCGTAAACTGGAGATTTTCTTCCTTTCAACAATGCCGAAAGTTTGAAAATAGACAGAACAGAGACAAAATGTTGTGAGCTACTGAAGGCTGACACTGTTACTAGGATTTGAGAAAATGGGCTTTGAGATGTATGCAATTTTGAAATGCAACATAGTGTTGTCATCCTGATAGCTATTTTTAATTCGGAATATCGACTAATCGTTTCGACAGCTATCGATGGAAAAAAGTATGAAAAGATGGGTTGGGATAATGTATTCTTAATGAATATTCAATACGTCGGTAATCTGTTTACAACTTATCACTTATGCAAGGACAAAGTACAGATTTCTAGACGAAATTTTCACTCCTATTTTGGTAGGGTAAGGTAAGTTTTTTTGCGGCATAAGCACTGAAAATAACTGAATTTAACAAAAATGTGATGTTGTGGTATAAATAAATGGATGAAGGCTTCAAATTTATCAAAATATCAAAACTGACATATGTAACACCTCTCGCATTATTTGGCCGATATCTCGATATGAGGTCAGGTGATTTTCGTCTCAGTTTGTAGTGGAGGGTCACCCTTAAGGCTCCACTTTGTAATCAGAGCTGATATTACACCAACACGTATTGTAAATATACAATTACCATTTGCTGTTTTCTACGGTAGTGGTAATGATCTACAATATAAAAGGCATTCAAAGTATACCCCGTGAAGAATATGCTCTTTCCCAAATCGGGAAATGGAAAATCAAAACCAAATCGAAGAAAAGGAAAGAGATTATGAACATGGGATGCTATGTGTGGGCATTATGTGAACCTGAGTCAGTATTGACTCTGGCACAGTTCGCAGTGAATGCGTAATAGACTTGACCCTTCGCATTACAGCATTGCGCCAAAAATAGTTCGTTCTGATACTTTTTTCCTCCACTGTTTACAGAAATCATTCAGATGTCAAAACTTGTTTCCATTTCAACACAAACATGTTATTCTATCGAATAAACGCTTGTTTATTGCCTCAACAAGAGTAAGTTACGAGTTTTGTGCGAAATAGTCTTAGAACTACTTAAACGGCGTATGTCAGGGAGCAGATCGGCTATCCCATAAGCCTCTCGTGTGACCTCCATTAGCATATTTCGGACAAAAACCTTCCATCACGTGATGTCAACTGGGCTAGAGATACTTTCGCCGGTAGGCGAGGTCTCTAGTGAACTAGAAATATGTGTGGGAACAGCATAAGGCCGTCGTACACAGTGAAACAGAAACAGATTTTGGCTCATGAAATACACGTTTCCACTTGTGCAAGCAGCTATTTCAGCAAACTGTTGATTTCCCAAAAAGAATGTTACGGCTTTGGACCGGTTCTATGCTCCCAGTATTTCTCTGAAATGTTTCTGCTCGTCTGCCTAATTGAGCGCCCCTTGCCCTCAACCGTCGTTCTATCTCTCTCTCTCTCTCTCTCTCTCTCTCTCTCTCTCTCTCTCACTCTCTCTCTCTATCTCTCTCTCTCTCTCTCTCTCTCTCTCTCTCTCTCTCTCTCTCTCTCTCTCTCTCTCTCTCTCTCTCTCTCTCTCTCTCTCTCTCTCTCTCTCTCTCTCTCTCTCTCTCTCTCTCTCTCTCTCTCTCTCTCTCTCTCTCTCTCTCTCTCTCTCTCTCTCTCTCTCTCAAGTCAATAATGTCTGCCATTGTTACCACGGTTCACATGCAAAATCACATTTGTAGAATTAATGACACACATGCAAAGAAACCACAGCCAAATAACAGTACTGATTTCTCACATAACTCTATGCAGAATACAACAATAGTTCATTTAAATCGAGATGTGCGACAAGCCCACGATGCGAGTCCAAGTAGGGCCGATGACAAATATACATGATACTGCATGGGTTGTCATGTAGCTGGGAGGTTTGAGGAGTTTCTCCGTGTGCAAACACCCTCAAACATTTCTGGATCAGAGAAATAGAAACAGCGTGTTTCTGTGTGAGATAGCCTTTATGAATCCGATAGATTTCTGACCACTCGAACAACCCGGATGTCTAGTCCCCACCGTCGTCAACAATCGTCTCTCACAACTTCCGGCTTGCTGCATCCAAACATAATAATCCCTACAAAGTCATCTCGTTTTGGGTCAGATATCGTCTGAGCTATGACCAGCACTGCGGACTAAATATCCCCGGGATTTGACATGATATCCATGCTTCTCATCGAGACTGTGAGGAAAAAGTTCTGGTAAGGGCCATTTTGTGCGAAGTACTCACGTATACGGCTAGGTGCTTCTACAACGTCCTGCATCACCAAATAAACCTTCTGCTACGGGTTTGGCGCCTGAGGAGCAGCTAGATGCACAGATAGATGCACAGATAGATGCACAGATAGATGCACAGATAGATGCACAGATAGATGCACAGATAGATGCACAGATAGATGCACAGATAGATGCACAGATAGATGCACAGATAGATGCACAGATAGATGCACAGATAGATGCACAGATAGATGCAGAGATAGATGCACAGATAGATGCACAGATAGATGCACAGATATATGCACAGATAGATGCACAGATAGATGCACAGATAGATGCACAGATAGATGCACAGATAGATGCACAGATAGATGCACAGATAGATGCAGAGATAGATGCACAGATAGATGCACAGATAGATGCACAGATAGATGCACAGATAGATGCACAGATAGATGCACAGATAGATGCACATATAGATGCACAGATAGATGCACAGATAGATGCACAGATAGATGCACAGATAGATGCACAGATAGATGCACAGATAGATGCACAGATAGATGCACAGATAGATGCACAGATAGATGCACAGATAGATGCACAGATAGATGCAGAGATAAATGCACAGATAGATGCACAGATAGATGCTCAGACAATTGACTAGACAGATGCACAGTTAGATTCCAATATAGATGTACATATAGATAAACAGATAGATGCACAGATAGACGCACAAATAGATGCAGAGATGCACAGGCAGATGCACACACATATGCACAGATAGATGCACAAATCGATGCACTGATAGATGCACAGATAGATGCACAGATAGATGCACAGATAGATGCACAGATAGATGCACAGATAGGTGCACAGATAGGTGGATATATGCAGGGATAGATGCACAGATGCACAGATAGACGCACAAATAGAAGCAGAGATGCACAGACAGATGCACAGACAGATACACAGATAGATGCACAGATCGATGCACTGATAGATGCACAGATAGACGCACAAATAGACGCAGAGATGCACAGACAGATGCACAGACAGATACACAGATAGATGCACAGATGCACAGATAGATGCACATACAGATGCACGGATAGATGCACAGCTAGATGCATAGATTTGAAGCCATTACAAAAATTCCAAAATAATCATGAAGCATTAACTTTCAATTGCCAGTGAGATCCCCTCGTCACACAAAGAAGTTGTTTCCAAAACATGTTTTATACCAAGCTCTTACAAGAACTTTGGCAAATCGCTCTACATCTAATTGCAGTAATCTCCAGTTTGCATCAGTGATAGTCAGTCGTTTTGCGTAACACTTTTGAGGATCGCACGTATATCAGTTTGTCTTCACTTGAAGAGGTCTTGCGATATTTGGCTATTTCCATGCATGTATCGCTAATTTTACTAAACAGTTTCCTCACTTCCTCTCAGAAATGAGCAAAAAAAGTCACAATATTTCCATGATGCATTTCTCAGTTCACCATCCAGACACTCGTCAACGAGTTGACTCTGTTCGTAGTTGGTGTTTCATTTGCTGGAGTTACGTGGACTTTCGCACATTCCAGGCGTCAGCACGTCTTTTTACTGCAAAGGTAGCCATAGTTACTGCTTATTCGAAATGGAAAATGTCACCAGTTGGGAAAAC
Source organism: Theodoxus fluviatilis (assembly GCA_034096865.1). NCBI lineage: Eukaryota > Metazoa > Mollusca > Gastropoda > Cycloneritida > Neritidae > Theodoxus > Theodoxus fluviatilis. Next base: position 3,956 of record JAWQFJ010032569.1, on the reverse strand, counting down.
TTTGCTCCATCACTTACAATCCCATCCAAAGCCACGAGAGAGAGAGAGAGAGAGAGAGAGAGAGAGAGAGAGAGAGAGAGAGAGAGAGAGAGAGAGAGAGAGAGAGAGGAGGGGGGAGGGGCAGGAGGGAGGGAGGGAGAGAGAGACAGACAGACAGACAGACAGACAGAAAGAGAGACAGACAGACAGACACACAGGCACATAGACAGAGATTAGAGAGATATATATATATATATATACACACACATATATATATATATATATATAGAGAGAGAGAGAGAGAGGGAGAGGAAGAGAAACAGAGAGAGGGAGAGAGTGAGAGAAAGAGAGAGAGAAAGAGAGAGAAAGAGAGAGAAAGAGAGAGAGAGAAAGAGTGAGAAATAGAGAGTGACATACAGACAAAACAAGAGAGAGAATGAGAGAGAGAGAGAGAGAGAGAGAGAGAGAGAGAGAGGAAAATAGAAGTTGCTCCTCGCCCTACATCAGCGCCACTTGACGGGATGCCGTGCAGAGCTAGAACGAACATTCTTGCTGGAGACGTGGATGAATAGGCTGACCACGTCACTGACCACTAAGGTGACCATTACCAAGGACAGAAAGACTGCTGCCACCATGCCCATATAGAAGGCCGAGGTACGACCATCATAAGCCGATGTCTTCCTGCGTTAGTGACTGACCAGGGCTGACCTATTGACCTTCAGTGATTTCACTTGCTCCACTCTGGATTTGACTTGTTCCTTGATCTTGCAGGGGCAGGGGCATTGACGGTCTGCGGGGAGAGATATGAGAATCACTGATACATTACAGTGCAAGCCTGCTTTGGAATGGGGGGGTGGAGGTGGGGGGCTAGGGGTGAGAAAGAGAGGAGGTGAGGGCTGGGGGGTTGGGGTGGGGGGTGGGAGGGAGAGGATGAGGAGAAGGGGAGAGAAAGGAGAGAGAGAGAGAGAGAGAGAGAGAGAGAGAGAGAGAGAGAGAGAGAGAGAGAAACAGAGTGACCGACCGACCGACCGACCGACCAACCGACAGACAGACAGACAGACAGACAGACAGACAGACAGACAGACAGACAGACAGACAGACAGACAGACAGACAGACAGACAGACAGACAGACAGACAGACAGACAGACAGACAGACAGACAGATGACTGAATATAAAGTTAATAATTAAGTAGATAAATAGATGAAGGAACAAAAGAATGAATGAATACTTAAATAACGGATAAGCGAATAAAAGAAGGAAAGAGAAATGGAGGAAAGAAGAAACGGAGGAAGGGTGAAAGGAACGAATGAAATAATGAAAAGACATGACTAACTGATCAATATTTTAAAGTCTTGCAAGGAGATGAAGCTTGTGTCCACACTCTGTATAATGGAGCACTCACGGACGAGAGACCGTCAACACACGCCATTTTGGAACTCACTATGCTGTCCTAACCTTTTTGATCTGCTGGCCGTGTCAGCCAAGAAGCCACAGAAACTCTAAAGCGCGTGGAGAAACGGTCAGTCACCTTTCTCACGCACTAACGCAATCACGTCCATTTTCACAAAATCTGCAGAACCATCCAGGCCGCAGAAATAGCGTCGCGCAGGTCTTTCATCAGGAGCTGTCCATTGTCCAGGGACATCAAGGCAACTACGGAGTTGGAGCAACAACACAAAAGCTGTTTTTCTGTACACGGCGAAACCTTTCTGTCTTGTGCTTCAGTCAATCTACTCACCTCTCTTCACTGACGGACTCGGGTGGGGGTGGTATGTGGCAGGGGGGGCAGGGGGGGGGGCAGGCGGCATGGAGCTGGGCAGGGCAGAAGTGTGGGGCATCATGGTGGATGTTGGCACCTCCGTGGAGAAGGGGTATGAACTGACAGGATCGACACTCGGGCCACTCAAAGCCAGCCCACCATCGCTGTTGGACACTGCCATCGATCTTGGAGAAGTAGCGGAAAACACAATGACAGAGCTGAGAATGATGAACTGCTCAGTAGTGGCTGAGAGCAGTTGCTGCTCTGTCTCCGAGGGCAATAATGTCGGGGAAAATTCTGTAGGCTCTATTGGGATCCATGCTGGAGTGGACGACTTTGGTTCAAGGGTTGAAGTGGGCAAGGAACTTGCCGGTGAGGACGGAAAAAGTTTGGTTGAAAATGACGTCGAGGAAGTTTGGATAGAAGATTTGGTTTCTTTGGTCGTCACTGGAAACAGGGTGCATAAAAACAAGGGTGAGAATGTGTTACATTTACACCAAACAAGCCGATAAAAAGTAAATGCACTTTTGTTTATCAACCATAACGACGACAACAACAACACTTTCTCCCTCTCTTACTCTTGCCCGATCCATTCGTGCGAGTTCGTCACACAGCCACTCATTCGTCCTCTTTTCTGTCTCCTGCACCATCATCTAACCTAAATCCTCCCTCCCTTTTTCTCTCCTTCCTAGAATTCTCTATCCACTGCCAGCTTATCTGTCTCCTGCACCATCATCTAACCTAAATCCTCCCACCCTTTTTCTCTCCTTCCTAGAATTCTCGATCCTCTGCCACTGCTTATCTTTCTCCTTCCTTTTATTTCTTCTTCTCCTCCCATATCCTTCTTCATTTTAATTAGCAATTTCCTTCTCCTTCCTTCTCTGTTCGAACATGGCGTATGTTTCTCAGGGACTACTCTGTGGAACATACTACAAACTACTTTCAAGGCATGACTGGTTTTCTAATAACTACATTTATTTGAGGCCTGGCTGGCTTCTACATTCTTAAGTGTCCATTATTTAACACATGCAGAAACATGCAACTCATAACAGCAGTAGTATAACAGTTCATCATCTGACAACTCACACGGAAAACAGGGAGAAAGGATCACTTCAATGTACACACAAGTACATCCGTCACCTTGATTCCACTTGTGTACAATTCTTAATAATGCGGAAAGGACGTACCGTCACAGTTTGTTTGTTTGTTTTTGTGTTCATCTGCATGTTTGTTTGTCTATTTGGCTATGGTTTGTTTTTGTGTGTGTCGGTTTGTTTGTGTGCGTGAGCGTGAGTGTGTGTATGTGCATATGTCTATGTGTCTATCTGAGTGAATGTGTGCGTGCTTTTGAGTTTACGCACACGCTATCATGTATGTGTATATGCTTTGTGTGTATGTGTGTGTGTGTGTGTGTGTGTGTGTGTGTGTGTGTGTGTGTGTGTGTGTGTGTATGAGTACATATGTGTTTGTGTGTGTTTGTGTGTTTGTGTGTGTATGTGTATGTGTATGTGTGTGTGTGAGTGAGTGAGTGCATGCGTGTTTCTGTCTCTGTGTGTGTGTGTGTGCGTGTGTGAACTTGTGTGCGAGAGTGTATGCATGTATGAATGCGTGTGTTTGTATATGTGCGTGTGAACGTGTGTGCGTGAGTGTATGCATGTATGAATGCGTGTGTTTGTATGTGTGTGTGTGCGCGCGTGCATGTGCATGCACACAAATGGGTGCTTAAGTTCTGTAATTGCCAGTGCGTGCAAACCCACTCCATACAAAAATCGATCGGAAGCTTGATGGCGTGACTTGCTCGGGCCCTCGCTCTCGGGGTCAACCTGAACGATTGACGTAGCTCTGACGTCACAGAGCTGGCTTCTGGCGTTCTGGTCGCAACTGTGTGGTTGCTCACTCGCCCTGCCTTCCTCCCAATACACAGGCAGGCGAAGACTGACTGCAGCCTGGCTGGTTTGTGTTTCCTTGTGTGACTTTTCCTTCCCAGCGAATTCGACATCGAGTGACAGCCAGGTGATAAAAAATAAAACGCGGTAAATTCTCTATTGATTTCATCTTACGTTGTGCGTGAGTACCATTGAGAAAAGTGGAAGTCGGTGATTAATCCAGAACAGAACTAAGTTCTTTTCACTTCAAAAGATGGAATTTATTTAATGTAGGAAATATGACAAGGAGTTTACTTTGTAGAACACAGGAATTTCTGTAATAGCGAAACG
>JAWQFJ010032567.1:35000-37419 GCA_034096865.1 Theodoxus fluviatilis | reverse complement strand
GGAGCAGGAAGGAGGGGGGAGGAGGGAGGGGGGAGGGGGGAGGGGGAAGGGGGAAGGGGGAAGGGGGAGGAGGGAGGGAGGGGGAGGGGGGAGGGGGAGGAGGGGGGAGGGAGAGGAGGGAGGAGGGAGGAGGGAGGAGGGGGGAGGAGGGAGGAGGGAGGAGGAGGGAGGAGGGAGGAAGAGGGGGAGGAGGGGGAGGAGGGGGAGGAGGGGGAGGAGGGGGAGGAGAAGGACGACGACGACGACGATGACGACGACGAGGAGGAGGAGGAGAAGGAGGAGAGGAACATCACTTTTTGTTGTGAGTTTTGCACTGCATGACATACATGTCCGTGAAGATTACGTGTCAATGCATGTAGAGAAACATTGTGAACTTCCTTCAAAAACTATTCTGAGTAATGACAGCCCGATAATGACTAGAGCCAATAGTATATACTCGTGCAAGGCTTTTTTACGCACATATTACGCTTAACTGTACCTAAAACCAATATGAGGGGGGCATCGAGCGGCTCCAGCCGTATGTAATGCTCATTAAAATGCAGCAATTTTTATATTGATGAATAGTTAGCGTCTGCGAAATTGAGGAATTCAGATCACTGTCATAAAGATCTCCACTGCTATGAACGTGTTTGTATGTGTACGTCTTCAAAATAGGACAGAGGCCTCAACAAACCATTCATACGTTCGTTCGTTATCTTACAGGTGCCGTTTTTCTTAAGCTCTCTTTTTATGATTTTCTATATGGCGAATTCCACTCGAATTAAAAATTCAGATAATAATTATGGGGATGTGCTGTCTGATAAATAAATTAACATTCTCACAATACGAGTACAAATAACACATGCATAACTGCCACTTATGTGCGTAGCATGTACGTTTAAAGCAAGAAGTGTGATGACGATGAAGAAAGACAGTGTCGATATGGCTCGACTAACCTTGTTTCAGGAACATTACCTAACTCTGAACCCCAAGGAACCACTCCACGTGATAACCTACATTATGGAGTCAACTTGATGATTTGTTTGTGTTTTATGTACATATTCCTCGCCCGCGTGATTCGGTTGTTGTGTCACAAAATTCACGCATGATCCCCTGAAACTGGCCAATGAAGCAGAGTGCAAGTTTCGGTTACCAATCTCCCTTGTCACGTGGCAATGAGCAGCACTTCCTATCCGCGGCTCCGACATGGATGCGCTATGCGGAGAAGTTTATTGGCATCCAACCCCGGCACCGTCCCATAAACACCCCTCTTCATGTCGCCCGTGGACAATTGTCCGGGTGGAGGTGATAGTGCGCGAAACGGTTTTTAGATTGCATCGGATTCCTGTAGCAATCGCTTCCCTGTCGGGGAAGTTGTTACAGACAAATTTTATTTCCGCAGTCCGCAACGGGATTGGGAAAGGCGTCAGTGCTGGTGAAATTTGCGTCGTCCTCGCTTGATCGAGTCCCCGTTGATTCTAGCGCTTCCCCAGCAGTGTTCGCTCCTCGCTCCTGAAAACTGGTCACTCCGGGGCAGTTTGCATTACTGCAGCGGTGAGCGCAGATTGAGACAGCAGCTCAGGGAGGCTTGGACTGTAAAGGCTGCGACAGACGTAACGTTTTTCAAAGCCGATTTTGAGGCCGATTTGGTCTGACCGTTGTGTAAAAATCGGGTTGATAGCCACACGTAACGATTAGCAGTCGAGCCGTGCCGACCAAAGGTCAAGGTTGTTCCCGGCAACTGGTTGGGCATTCAACTGACTTATCAAATATTCACTCTGTTCTCTGTTCAATTTTGTCTTCGCCGCCATGTTTGTCAAAAGTTCTTCAGCAAGACGCTTTCTGATTGGTTGAAATTTTTGAATCGGTCTGGACCGGGTCGGTAGAATAGAGCATGCTCTATTGACAAGAATCGGATCGGATTGTATGCAAATGAGTAGACCGTTTGCAATGTTGACATGATCGGCAGCAAAATCGTGGGACAAACGGTACGTCTGTCGGCGCCTTAAGTCATAGTGCTGATGCCCTGTCTGCTCTGCATCCTTTGCCATTGGAGAGTAAATACGAAAATAGGGCTGGTATGCTCAGAAAAGACCGGATGGGCAAGGGTTTGCAGGTCGGGGGTGGGAGGAAACAAGGGGTGTGGGGGTACCGTGAAAGGGGTTAGGGTGGGGGTTGGGAGAAGCGAGAGAAGATGATGTGGGTGGATGCGGTGCAGTTGGGCTGACTGGAGAGAGGTCAGCGCGTGTACCGTGCTATACGTGGGAGGACAGACTGGGCTGTGTCAGAGGACCACTGAGCTAAGCATACCAAGGGCTCTAAATGTACTGAGGCTCGTGTAAAGTTAGACTGATATTATGAGTCAGTTTTGCGACTTCGGCGGACGGATGTTGCTCTCACGAATACGCACCATATTTGTTTATTTGCGGTTTGTGTCATG
>JAWQFJ010032567.1:12500-30000 GCA_034096865.1 Theodoxus fluviatilis | reverse complement strand
CCTCGTGTTTTGTGGAGCCCGGTCAAGAAGAGCAATATAGATGGTTAATAGCCGTCTGAAGTCTAGGCACGTATTTATATATTTGCATTGGCGTGGGTTCTCATCCCTTCATTAGCATACACGTCTGCTTCTCGCCGATCTATCGTCATACGTTTCTGCTTCCCCAAAAGATCAAAAGTCTGCTACGCCGGACAGTTTAGGAGGAACACCAAATTGCTCCCTCTGAACTCTTGCTACACAAAGTCCAAAAAGTATTTTGACCTCTCTTACACCAAGACAGGGGTAAAAGGACAAAAAAGCAAGACGGTCTGATGGCCGGAGCCGGAGCCGGGAGAGCTTGCTGGTCTCCAGCCTCGCCAGTTCCACGGCGATGAGGCAGCCACCTGGCCTGCTGGTAGGCCCTAATTGTGCGCCCTTCGCACGTCGCCACGTGTCTCCTTCATTATACATGGGAGCACATTGGGAAGGCTAATGAAATAAAAAGGCGAGGCGCCACAAGTCGATGGGAGGACGAGCAGAAGGTGGGCAAGCACTGGTGCTAAAGTTGAATTGTTCTTCGCAGGAGAGGAACCCAATTGGACGGTGTAGTTGGTCGCCACCTTAGCGGAAGCCATGGCAGTGCACTCTGCTTGGGTGCCTACAGGATTGGGTCCCTCAAGGACACCAGAACAGGGCCTTGAGAGAACTACCACGGACTTTCTGAATCTCAAGCAGTCTGCAGTCGGACTTAATTGTAATGCAGAGAGAAAGAGAGAGAGAGAGAGAGAGAGAGAGAGAGGGAGAGAGAGAGGGAGAGAGGGAGGGAGGGAGGATATATTCGGGTAGTCAGGCATGCAAGCAGAAACAAAACCAAACATTAGTGAAAGGAGGAATATTGTCTTTACACCTCTTAGTACACGACCTTGTGCAGTTGCAGTGAAGTCTTCAGCCTTTGGGAACAGCACTGTGGAACGTGTCAGTGCATATTTAATGGTGCATGGTGTTAGAGGAAAGGATGGCTGAGGAGGCTTGACAGGCGTGCATAACTCATGGCGAATAGCGAGCCGCTTAACCGACATGCGCGCGCTCACGCACGCACACACACACGCACATACACGCACACACACACATATACACGCGCGCGCAGACACACACACACACACGCATAAACTCACGCACGCACACACACGCACACACACACACACACACGCACACGCATACATACACACACACGCACATACAAACACACACGCACACACACACACACACCAATCAACACACATTGTTCAAATAGCAATGAAAGACGAAGAGTCATTTCAGAATAGAGTTCGCCATAACTTGATTTATTGGGGGTAATTTTTGTGGAATGATGTGTTTGTAACTAATTTCGCCAAGCCAAACATGAAGGCTCGAACAAAACCACACTTTTCATCTAACGATGCATAAAGCCTGATATGGTCATTTATCTTTTTCGATGGTTTTTGTGTGTGGTAGAAGCCAATGACAGACACATGTCCTTAGAACTCTACACATTCCGGGAACGACGCGCTGAGATGCAGAAAAGACGACAACGGCAGATCGATATTTCCTACGTCAGGCTTTCCCCAGTACAATAACAACATCCTTCACAATCGATGGAAAATCTGCAGCATTTCTACACGCAGACCGTAGACGCCGGTCGCTTATGTCTTTTTAATGCGGTAGAGACAAGGGAAACGTCATGGACGGGTTCCAAGGAACCTGGTGACCCCGTCCTGCCCCAATGACGACGACGCCGATAAACTCCAATGACTGCACACGATCTGCTGACGCAACATAGACGGAAAGATAATTACACGCACTGCATGTGGCTCGCGTTTCCCTCACGCTGTCGCACCGGTCGTCCCCTTTTATTTCAGACCCATGTCGATGACGGTCTGTGTACCCCGGCCTGTGCCAGAGCAGCGTTGCCATTGACCATGAAGCCGTTCGATATCGCTAACGACGCGTGCCGGTAAACCAACAGTGTTGGCCAGGTGGACCAGATGAAGCGGAGCTAACTGTGACAGGAATCAGGGCAATGATGTGTACCTTGATTGCCTCGCACTCGTTGACCCCAGACCAGCCCGGCCCGAGCGCAGACGAGTGGCCATGTTTTTGTACCCATTGGCTCCCTGTAAGGACTCCTTGCACCAGGTGGCTGGATGGAGGGGACCTACTACATGCACGTACCGCGTCCTACGCACTTTCATGACGTGCCTGGACTTACGTATAGAGAAGAAAGCCAGCGGCGCACTCGACCACTCGGTTCACCCGTTACTATTTGGGCCTACCACCGAGTCTCAGCACTGAGTGGGGCAGACAGGAAAACCACTAAGAAGCTTTCCTCGACAGGAACTCATCGTCGCGGAGGTTTGGGACCACTTCCAGCATCTCCATCGGGGACAGCATTATGCAGCACCAAATGCCACCAGACAGCACCAGGAAATGGTGAAACCTCCATCCGTGTTTCTCCGTGAGATACTTTTTGAGAAAAGAAAAACAGTAACAATGACAAAATCTTCAGTAAAACATTCTCTTACTCGTCCCAGGGTGCACATAGCCAGATGGAGTCGACGCTTATTGCTCTGACTGCACTGAAGAAAAAGAACGAGACCGACATGCAACAAAGAAAGTTCGGGTAGAAAGTGCTGCATTGGCTCAAACGAAGCAGCACCAAACGAGAGTGTTTAGAAAAACCGTTGTTCTCGTCGTCATCGTCGTCGTCACCGTCAGTCTGCTTCGTGTCGTCGTTCCCACTATTCTCATCTTTGTTCACCTCCTCTTTCTCTACCTCTCTCTCCTTTTCTTCTTCGTTTTTTTCTTTTCCTGCCTTATCTTCTTCCCAATACTTGTTATTCTCTTAACCATTGTCTTCCTCGTCTTCATCACTGCTCCTTCTGCTCCTTATCTTCGCGGTGTTTTTTTTACCTTCTCACATAAACAGCATTGTGCATAATTGTGTTTACTTTTTACTGAGTCTCCAAATGTGTGTTCATGACAATGTGATTTTCAAAAACTTAATCCCCTTCCCCAAGTGCCTTTCTCTTTCACCTGGAAGATTCGTTGTCCCTCGTGTCCAGGTGCACCTCAGCCAACTGTCACGTCGAGGAGAGCTTCGAGGAGAAATTCTTGGAAACAGGAAAATGCGCGATTAACCTTGGCCCAGGGCACGTCGGGAACTCCCAGCACATCTTCCGTCTTGCTTCAAGGCGCAAGAACGGGTCCCCGGACAGCGGAAGATCCTCGACTGCGTAGACGGTGCGGCTTTTGAATATTACTCGTCTCAATTACATCTCCTCGCCGACTCCAGACGTGCCCGCAACCTCCCCTCGAGGATGTGCCTCAGTCTTGAGAACACATCGCCCGGATGACGCGGAACCGTCTCCGGAGACCGGGGTCTTTTGAAGTTGATTTGCGCGCTTGTTACATCTCGGCCCGAGTCTCTTTCCCGGCCTGGGCCTCTCCATCTGTCGTGATCACACGGGTCCCTTCCTCCTGGGACCCGGGCCGGTCCCGATACCCGAGACTGGCTTTCATCATATATAATGCGGCCCAGTAAAGCCGCGGTCAGAAGCGTTTTCTCTGCGGAGGGCGCCTCTCCTTTGAAGTCACCGAGGTACAGCGGCTGCTGCGGAGCTGGCTCACGGCAGGGGTGGCCCACGCTACAGAACCTGGGGCCCTCTTAGTGGGATTGCTGTCGCTCCTGACTCGCTCCATTCTGAAAGTCTGCTGCCCGCCGTGCCCGCCCCTCCATGGAAGGGCTGCCCCCTCCGGCGTGACCACAACCATCGGGACCCGCTCATCTGCCCCGCTTAAGGGGGGCACGCACGCACGCGCAAAAACACAATTGCGCAAAGATGAAATATGGCATGGAAAGTTGGGCAAACTGTTGATTATGGAAATTGCACGCGGCTCCATTACAGTTCCCGGGGCGATTGCCAGACACGGCAATTACGGTAACAGCTCTGAGGTCCCGTCTGCCGCGCTTCGCGTGGCTGCCCCCTGGCCCTGTCTTCCCAGCTTGCCGCCCACAACGGGCGCCAGGGATGAGCTCAGCCATGGGCCACACCACACTGGGGCAATGGGTCGGTTCCGGTGCCTTACTGACAGAGGTTGCGTTCCGATCATTGTCCCTTTGCACATCCGCTCATGCAATGACGTCATGCAGCACAAGAGCCGAGATCGTTCCTTCCCTTCGAGAGGCGGCCTGGTTCGAGTCTGACTTACGTCTGTAAAGAACACCAAAAAGGGTCCACGGAGCTTCGAGAAAGGCAGAGGACATGGGAGAACAAAGCAACCACTGGCATATTTCTGTTCACCTAGCCTGCCATTATTTTCCGCGACTAGGAAGAGCATCTGGTGTGCAGTCGTAAGCCCTGTCTTGCGGCCTTTCCTGGGTCTCCAGTTTTATTGTCGACGACCGAGACTCTTCTGAAAAACGACGTAGAGCTAAGTGGCAGTGATGTGTCGTTTCTGCGTGTCGTTGATGCATGGGCTAGTCTTACCGATCTTAAGGCATATCCTGGCAGCGTTGTCTGCATGTGAAATGTCTGAAAGTGGTATACTCGACAATTCGCCTCTGAAAGCTCTCAGATCATATGATGGTGTATTCGGGCCAAAGACTGTGTTTGCACTTAAGCTTTAGCCATGACGGGAACGATATTACGGAGAGGGATGTTGAGGAGTGAACATTGACGACTTGTCTCGACTGTACACATATCTACGAAACACATGATTTATAATCCACAGGCCAAATGGTTTCTTGAACTATCCTCCTCGAATATGTCGTGCAGACTGCCAGGATATAATTTCGCTGCGTGCTTCATCTTACGCCAACCAGAGGATTGAGATCCCGCCCAATGTCCAAAAAAGGGCATCCAGGGCTACAAAGATCGACGCTTATAATCGGAATGTAGACCGAAAATCTACACAAAAGTTGTAGCAAATACCTCAACAGGTCACTGGGACATCGACCAAAGTGCCATATCTTCATTTCCTGCCAAAAACGGGATGAGCTTTCTATATTAGCCACACAGGGATTTGAGTTGCTAATGCAACCCTACTTAGCCCTGCCATTGCAGTTGCCACTTACAGTACCACAGACATTGATGCATTATGTGTGACAAATTAAATTCAGCGCCATATTTATTTAAAAATTCTTTTTCTGAATCCAACATTCTGAGCGGAAAGTCAAGGAGAACAGCACGACACACGAACCGCTGTATCGTAGTGATTTTTATGCACCAGGATATATCAGTCCAGCTCCCCTCGTCAGACATTTGTCATTTTATAATGATTGCTTCTACAACAAACACCACATATCAGTGTCCAGTTTTGGGGACTAACGAGCGACTTCTGCGGACAGCGTCACTGAAGCAGCGCTGTCGCTGACCCCCTGGCACAAAGCCCGAATTTGTGCTGAATAATCGAAGCTGTTAGTGTCGGTGATGGCTATGTGGATATCAAGGACCAGCACCCTGACCAAATCGATGGCAGACCGAAACACGCCCCTCTTTTCTCCTGCCCTTCCCCTCATCTCTCTCCGCACCCTCCTCTTCCCAACAACTCCTTACCAAACCTCCCGTCTCCTCACTTCCACCCCAACCCCCAACCCCTCATCCCACCCCCACCCCCATACCCTCCCTCTCCTGCCCGTGGATTGGGGTCTGCCCTTTATTACAGAGGGATTCCCTGGTGGCCCAGATTGGCGGTAAACTGTCTCGTGGACAGGAATAGAGCCGGGGACCTGAGATGTTCCCCCTCACCGAGATGTCTTGGGTCTTGAAGGCGTTGGACTTCTCGTCCCGACCTTCCTGCCACAACGAAGACTAGAGCTCGGTCCTATGTAAACACGCACACAGCACACGCTTTTATAGATCACCATTGTCAGTTAGTGTCAAGGTCCGTAATCATCTCTTAAAGTGAAAGGTACAGGAAAAGGTGAAGGTTGTACTGGGGTACATCTCTCCAAACATGGAGGTCAGAGGGTCTGCAGACTTAACCATACTACACGTTGCACTTGTTGTGTTCTTCAGTCTGAGTCTTTCGTGTATTTGAGAGAAAAAATCAGTTCTCGCTCTGTTTCGAAAGTGTGATATTAATCTCCTGAAAATATTTAGAACCCAACACCTCATGTGATTCACGACGCGTTTATCGCAAAGACTGGAAAGCCCAATTATGGTCGAATTCAGAATGTAAAGGCGAAGACAGTGATTCGAAGATGGGGGAGGTGAATGGAGTGTCACGGTCAATGATCCTGTATAGGCTATGTAAGGCCATTGATTACAAACAATCACAAGAACTGGTGGAGTTAGATCAAGTCATGATTTCCCTCATTTATCGCCTCTGGGAATGGTTTAGGAACACGCGGTGGGACAATTCTTCCCTCCAATCCACAGGTAGAGCCGGTTTCCGATGGTAAATCTAAATGGCCACCGATGTAACAGCAATGTACAGACCGTTTGATGCGAGAAACAGGCGCATTTTACGTCTTGTTTGATTTCCGCAATACGATTTGATGGCTGCACTTCAAAGGTTTGTTGGAATAGTCTGGCTGGGACAAGTATAATAGTATACTGTGGAATGAATGTACTTCTACAGTCAACGAAGAAATTGCTCATGTGTCAATAATCTGTTCCATTAATGTAAGAATTTGATTACTTCCCATGGAAAGATAACATCGTAGGAAAAATCTTGTCAAGAATGATCTATTCTAGGTAGACTTCATTTCGGAGCGGAAGTCTTTTCTGCTGCTGATGGATCTGGCAGGGCGCCAAACCAAAGGGAATTTGCACTTAAACAAGGTTTTGTCGGAAAGTATGTATAGATATTGGTTGCAACATTACGATGACAAGATTACTCTCTTCCTGACCCTTTTTTGCCGTCACTGTACAGCAAAAGCATATAGGAATAGTGTAAGGTTCCAGTATGGACTTGATTAAGTAAGGTTCGAACCCTCGACTTCATGTTCCGTTTTTTCAGAGGGCCGTTCGATTCTTCATTATATTGCAAACGTTCGCCTGAGCCCAAAAAGCACGATTCTATTATATATCTATCTATCTTCTCATCAGCGGTGGCCAGTCGTCCCTCCGCAAGCTGTGGAAATGGTGTTGACTTCCATCTCAGCAAACGCTGGCCCAGTTATCATGTTGGAATTCCCCCTCCTTCCTCCCTTCACCCTCTCTCTCTCCCCCCCACGTTTTCTAAACAACCCCCTTCCCCTCTACCCCTAACCAATCTATATCAGGCCTGGAGGTGTTGTGGAATCTACCAGTCTCTCCCCCCTCCTAGTCCTCAAACAAGCTGCCTCTTTACTTGGCGCATGATTAAATTATTTGGCTTTGGTCCATCTGTGAGCTTTCATCTGATTCATTTCCTCATTACCCCTATCACACGATGTGTGCGGTAGCCTGTCTCTGAAACTCGAAAGCCATTCGGTGCAGGTGTGATTAACTTCTCGGCATCGCTGTAACGAGCTCGCAACGCCATTTGTACTGTCGATGTTGGCGTTTTTTTGCTCGTTTTTATTACGTCTGAAGTGGGGAAAAAACAATGATGATTAACCACTTTATCGATTGGTATTTTTGCACTTTGCATCATTAGCAAAATTAAATGCCTTACGCTTCGCACAGGCGTGAAAGTTAAATGATAGCGAAGGCAGTAATTTGCTCAGGGAGTTCCGAAAACGATATTCATTTTGATTAATCGAGATAAGAAACCACTTCAATCCATTTTCTCAAAAACCAATTCCTGGAATAATGAAAGGAAAGAAACGAAATTCCCTGGTCGAGATAGCCTAATGTCCACGCAAACTGCAGGAAAGTTGGCGTCGTGCTGTGTTGTTTCTTCACCAAGTAACCTTTGACCTCTTGTGACAACTGGATTAAAATCTTCTTTGGATCTGATTGCCAATGTCATTCCGAGGAAAATAATTCGTATTTCGATGAATGCAGCTCCTCTCAAAATGCCCGATAGGTTTTAGGAAAGAAAAAGCAAATAAAAATAGGAATGATAGTGATGAAGGATTAATTACGATGACTACGACGTCAACGACTGAGAGGAGGAGGAGGAGGAGGAGGAGGAGGAGGAAGAAAGAAAACAAAGTTTTCCTCTCCTCCTCCTCCTCCTCCTCCTCCTCTCAGTCGTTGACGTCGTAGTCATCGTAATTAATCCTTCATCACTATCATTCCTATTTTTATTTGCTTTTTCTTTCCTAAAACCTATCGGGCATTTTGAGAGGAGCTGCATTCATCGAAATACGAATTATTTTCCTCGGAATGACATTGGCAATCAGATCCAAAGAAGATTTTAATCCAGTTGTCACAAGAGGTCAAAGGTTACTTGGTGAAGAAACAACACAGCACGACGCCAACTTTCCTGCAGTTTGCGTGGACATTAGGCTATCTCGACCAGGGAATTTCGTTTCTTTCCTTTCATTATTCCAGGAATTGGTTTTTGAGAAAATGGATTGAAGTGGTTTCTTATCTCGATTAATCAAAATGAATATCGTTTTCGGAACTCCCTGAGCAAATTACTGCCTTCGCTATCATTTAACTTTCACGCCTGTGCGAAGCGTAAGGCATTTAATTTTGCTAATGATGCAAAGTGCAAAAATACCAATCGATAAAGTGGTTAATCATCATTGTTTTTTCCCCACTTCAGACGTAATAAAAACGAGCAAAAAACGCCAACATCGACAGTACAAATGGCGTTGCGAGCTCGTTACAGCGATGCCGAGAAGTTAATCACACCTGCACCGAATGGCTTTCGAGTTTCAGAGACAGGCTACCGCACACATCGTGTGATAGGGGTAATGAGGAAATGAATCAGATGAAAGCTCACAGATGGACCAAAGCCAAATAATTTAATCATGCGCCAAGTAAAGAGGCAGCTTGTTTGAGGACTAGGAGGGGGGAGAGACTGGTAGATTCCACAACACCTCCAGGCCTGATATAGATTGGTTAGGGGTAGAGGGGAAGGGGGTTGTTTAGAAAACGTGGGGGGGAGAGAGAGAGGGTGAAGGGAGGAAGGAGGGGGAATTCCAACATGATAACTGGGCCAGCGTTTGCTGAGATGGAAGTCAACACCATTTCCACAGCTTGCGGAGGGACGACTGGCCACCGCTGATGAGAAGATAGATAGATATATAATAGAATCGTGCTTTTTGGGCTCAGGCGAACGTTTGCAATATAATGAAGAATCGAACGGCCCTCTGAAAAAACGGAACATGAAGTCGAGGGTTCGAACCTTACTTAATCAAGTCCATACTGGAACCTTACACTATTCCTATATGCTTTTGCTGTACAGTGACGGCAAAAAAGGGTCAGGAAGAGAGTAATCTTGTCATCGTAATGTTGCAACCAATATCTATACATACTTTCCGACAAAACCTTGTTTAAGTGCAAATTCCCTTTGGTTTGGCGCCCTGCCAGATCCATCAGCAGCAGAAAAGACTTCCGCTCCGAAATGAAGTCTACCTAGAATAGATCATTCTTGACAAGATTTTTCCTACGATGTTATCTTTCCATGGGAAGTAATCAAATTCTTACATTAATGGAACAGATTATTGACACATGAGCAATTTCTTCGTTGACTGTAGAAGTACATTCATTCCACAGTATACTATTATACTTGTCCCAGCCAGACTATTCCAACAAACCTTTGAAGTGCAGCCATCAAATCGTATTGCGGAAATCAAACAAGACGTAAAATGCGCCTGTTTCTCGCATCAAACGGTCTGTACATTGCTGTTACATCGGTGGCCATTTAGATTTACCATCGGAAACCGGCTCTACCTGTGGATTGGAGGGAAGAATTGTCCCACCGCGTGTTCCTAAACCATTCCCAGAGGCGATAAATGAGGGAAATCATGACTTGATCTAACTCCACCAGTTCTTGTGATTGTTTGTAATCAATGGCCTTACATAGCCTATACAGGATCATTGACCGTGACACTCCATTCACCTCCCCCATCTTCGAATCACTGTCTTCGCCTTTACATTCTGAATTCGACCATAATTGGGCTTTCCAGTCTTTGCGATAAACGCGTCGTGAATCACATGAGGTGTTGGGTTCTAAATATTTTCAGGAGATTAATATCACACTTTCGAAACAGAGCGAGAACTGATTTTTTCTCTCAAAATACACGAAAGACTCAGACTGAAGAACACAACAAGTGCAACGTGTAGTATGGTTAAGTCTGCAGACCCTCTAACCTCCATGATTGGAGAGATGTACCCCAGTACAACCTTCACCTTTTCCTGTACCTTTCACTTTAAGAGATGATTATGGACCTTGACACTAACTGACAATGGTGATCTATAAAAGTGTGTGCTGTGTGCGTGTTTACATAGGACCGAGCTCTAGTCTTCGTTGTGGCAGGAAGGTCGGGACGAGAAGTCCAACGCCTTCAAGACCCAAGACATCTCGGTGAGGGGGAACATCTCAGGTCCCCGGCTCTATTCCTGTCCACGAGACAGTTTACCGCCAATCTGGGCCACCAGGGAATCCCTCTGTAATAAAGGGCAGACCCCAATCCACAGGCAGGAGAGGGAGGGTATGGGGGGTGGGGTGGGGATGAGGGGTTGGGGGGTTGGGGTGGAAGTGAGGAGACGGGAGGTTTGGTAAGGAGTTGCTGGGAAGAGGAGGGTGCGGAGAGAGATGAGGGGAAGGGCAGGAGAAAAGAGGGGCGTGTTTCGGTCTGCCATCGATTTGGTCAGGGTGCTGGTCCTTGATATCCACATAGCCATCACCGACACTAACAGCTTCGATTATTCAGCACAAATTCGGGGCTTTGTGCCAGGGGGTCAGCGACAGCGCTGCTTCAGTGACGCTGTCCGCAGAAGTCGCTCGTTAGTCCCCAAAACTGGACACTGATATGTGGTGTTTGTTGTAGAAGCAATCATTATAAAATGACAAATGTCTGACGAGGGGAGCTGGACTGATATATCCTGGTGCATAAAAATCACTACGATACAGCGGTTCGTGTGTCGTGCTGTTCTCCTTGACTTTCCGCTCAGAATGTTGGATTCAGAAAAAGAATTTTTAAATAAATATGGCGCTGAATTTAATTTGTCACACATAATGCATCAATGTCTGTGGTACTGTAAGTGGCAACTGCAATGGCAGGGCTAAGTAGGGTTGCATTAGCAACTCAAATCCCTGTGTGGCTAATATAGAAAGCTCATCCCGTTTTTGGCAGGAAATGAAGATATGGCACTTTGGTCGATGTCCCAGTGACCTGTTGAGGTATTTGCTACAACTTTTGTGTAGATTTTCGGTCTACATTCCGATTATAAGCGTCGATCTTTGTAGCCCTGGATGCCCTTTTTTGGACATTGGGCGGGATCTCAATCCTCTGGTTGGCGTAAGATGAAGCACGCAGCGAAATTATATCCTGGCAGTCTGCACGACATATTCGAGGAGGATAGTTCAAGAAACCATTTGGCCTGTGGATTATAAATCATGTGTTTCGTAGATATGTGTACAGTCGAGACAAGTCGTCAATGTTCACTCCTCAACATCCCTCTCCGTAATATCGTTCCCGTCATGGCTAAAGCTTAAGTGCAAACACAGTCTTTGGCCCGAATACACCATCATATGATCTGAGAGCTTTCAGAGGCGAATTGTCGAGTATACCACTTTCAGACATTTCACATGCAGACAACGCTGCCAGGATATGCCTTAAGATCGGTAAGACTAGCCCATGCATCAACGACACGCAGAAACGACACATCACTGCCACTTAGCTCTACGTCGTTTTTCAGAAGAGTCTCGGTCGTCGACAATAAAACTGGAGACCCAGGAAAGGCCGCAAGACAGGGCTTACGACTGCACACCAGATGCTCTTCCTAGTCGCGGAAAATAATGGCAGGCTAGGTGAACAGAAATATGCCAGTGGTTGCTTTGTTCTCCCATGTCCTCTGCCTTTCTCGAAGCTCCGTGGACCCTTTTTGGTGTTCTTTACAGACGTAAGTCAGACTCGAACCAGGCCGCCTCTCGAAGGGAAGGAACGATCTCGGCTCTTGTGCTGCATGACGTCATTGCATGAGCGGATGTGCAAAGGGACAATGATCGGAACGCAACCTCTGTCAGTAAGGCACCGGAACCGACCCATTGCCCCAGTGTGGTGTGGCCCATGGCTGAGCTCATCCCTGGCGCCCGTTGTGGGCGGCAAGCTGGGAAGACAGGGCCAGGGGGCAGCCACGCGAAGCGCGGCAGACGGGACCTCAGAGCTGTTACCGTAATTGCCGTGTCTGGCAATCGCCCCGGGAACTGTAATGGAGCCGCGTGCAATTTCCATAATCAACAGTTTGCCCAACTTTCCATGCCATATTTCATCTTTGCGCAATTGTGTTTTTGCGCGTGCGTGCGTGCCCCCCTTAAGCGGGGCAGATGAGCGGGTCCCGATGGTTGTGGTCACGCCGGAGGGGGCAGCCCTTCCATGGAGGGGCGGGCACGGCGGGCAGCAGACTTTCAGAATGGAGCGAGTCAGGAGCGACAGCAATCCCACTAAGAGGGCCCCAGGTTCTGTAGCGTGGGCCACCCCTGCCGTGAGCCAGCTCCGCAGCAGCCGCTGTACCTCGGTGACTTCAAAGGAGAGGCGCCCTCCGCAGAGAAAACGCTTCTGACCGCGGCTTTACTGGGCCGCATTATATATGATGAAAGCCAGTCTCGGGTATCGGGACCGGCCCGGGTCCCAGGAGGAAGGGACCCGTGTGATCACGACAGATGGAGAGGCCCAGGCCGGGAAAGAGACTCGGGCCGAGATGTAACAAGCGCGCAAATCAACTTCAAAAGACCCCGGTCTCCGGAGACGGTTCCGCGTCATCCGGGCGATGTGTTCTCAAGACTGAGGCACATCCTCGAGGGGAGGTTGCGGGCACGTCTGGAGTCGGCGAGGAGATGTAATTGAGACGAGTAATATTCAAAAGCCGCACCGTCTACGCAGTCGAGGATCTTCCGCTGTCCGGGGACCCGTTCTTGCGCCTTGAAGCAAGACGGAAGATGTGCTGGGAGTTCCCGACGTGCCCTGGGCCAAGGTTAATCGCGCATTTTCCTGTTTCCAAGAATTTCTCCTCGAAGCTCTCCTCGACGTGACAGTTGGCTGAGGTGCACCTGGACACGAGGGACAACGAATCTTCCAGGTGAAAGAGAAAGGCACTTGGGGAAGGGGATTAAGTTTTTGAAAATCACATTGTCATGAACACACATTTGGAGACTCAGTAAAAAGTAAACACAATTATGCACAATGCTGTTTATGTGAGAAGGTAAAACAAAACCCGCGAAGATAAGGAGCAGAAGGAGCAGTGATGAAGACGAGGAAGACAATGGTTAAGAGAATAACAAGTATTGGGAAGAAGATAAGGCAGGAAAAGAAAAAAACGAAGAAGAAAAGGAGAGAGAGGTAGAGAAAGAGGAGGTGAACAAAGATGAGAATAGTGGGAACGACGACACGAAGCAGACTGACGGTGACGACGACGATGACGACGAGAACAACGGTTTTTCTAAACACTCTCGTTTGGTGCTGCTTCGTTTGAGCCAATGCAGCACTTTCTACCCGAACTTTCTTTGTTGCATGTCGGTCTCGTTCTTTTTCTTCAGTGCAGTCAGAGCAATAAGCGTCGACTCCATCTGGCTATGTGCACCCTGGGACGAGTAAGAGAATGTTTTACTGAAGATTTTGTCATTGTTACTGTTTTTCTTTTCTCAAAAAGTATCTCACGGAGAAACACGGATGGAGGTTTCACCATTTCCTGGTGCTGTCTGGTGGCATTTGGTGCTGCATAATGCTGTCCCCGATGGAGATGCTGGAAGTGGTCCCAAACCTCCGCGACGATGAGTTCCTGTCGAGGAAAGCTTCTTAGTGGTTTTCCTGTCTGCCCCACTCAGTGCTGAGACTCGGTGGTAGGCCCAAATAGTAACGGGTGAACCGAGTGGTCGAGTGCGCCGCTGGCTTTCTTCTCTATACGTAAGTCCAGGCACGTCATGAAAGTGCGTAGGACGCGGTACGTGCATGTAGTAGGTCCCCTCCATCCAGCCACCTGGTGCAAGGAGTCCTTACAGGGAGCCAATGGGTACAAAAACATGGCCACTCGTCTGCGCTCGGGCCGGGCTGGTCTGGGGTCAACGAGTGCGAGGCAATCAAGGTACACATCATTGCCCTGATTCCTGTCACAGTTAGCTCCGCTTCATCTGGTCCACCTGGCCAACACTGTTGGTTTACCGGCACGCGTCGTTAGCGATATCGAACGGCTTCATGGTCAATGGCAACGCTGCTCTGGCACAGGCCGGGGTACACAGACCGTCATCGACATGGGTCTGAAATAAAAGGGGACGACCGGTGCGACAGCGTGAGGGAAACGCGAGCCACATGCAGTGCGTGTAATTATCTTTCCGTCTATGTTGCGTCAGCAGATCGTGTGCAGTCATTGGAGTTTATCGGCGTCGTCGTCATTGGGGCAGGACGGGGTCACCAGGTTCCTTGGAACCCGTCCATGACGTTTCCCTTGTCTCTACCGCATTAAAAAGACATAAGCGACCGGCGTCTACGGTCTGCGTGTAGAAATGCTGCAGATTTTCCATCGATTGTGAAGGATGTTGTTATTGTACTGGGGAAAGCCTGACGTAGGAAATATCGATCTGCCGTTGTCGTCTTTTCTGCATCTCAGCGCGTCGTTCCCGGAATGTGTAGAGTTCTAAGGACATGTGTCTGTCATTGGCTTCTACCACACACAAAAACCATCGAAAAAGATAAATGACCATATCAGGCTTTATGCATCGTTAGATGAAAAGTGTGGTTTTGTTCGAGCCTTCATGTTTGGCTTGGCGAAATTAGTTACAAACACATCATTCCACAAAAATTACCCCCAATAAATCAAGTTATGGCGAACTCTATTCTGAAATGACTCTTCGTCTTTCATTGCTATTTGAACAATGTGTGTTGATTGGTGTGTGTGTGTGTGTGCGTGTGTGTTTGTATGTGCGTGTGTGTGTATGTATGCGTGTGCGTGTGTGTGTGTGTGTGTGCGTGTGTGTGCGTGCGTGAGTTTATGCGTGTGTGTGTGTGTGTCTGCGCGCGCGTGTATATGTGTGTGTGTGCGTGTATGTGCGTGTGTGTGTGCGTGCGTGAGCGCGCGCATGTCGGTTAAGCGGCTCGCTATTCGCCATGAGTTATGCACGCCTGTCAAGCCTCCTCAGCCATCCTTTCCTCTAACACCATGCACCATTAAATATGCACTGACACGTTCCACAGTGCTGTTCCC
Organism: Theodoxus fluviatilis; assembly: GCA_034096865.1. Taxonomy (NCBI): domain Eukaryota; kingdom Metazoa; phylum Mollusca; class Gastropoda; order Cycloneritida; family Neritidae; genus Theodoxus; species Theodoxus fluviatilis. Next base: position 14,737 of record JAWQFJ010032567.1, on the reverse strand, counting down.
AAAGGCTGAAGACTTCACTGCAACTGCACAAGGTCGTGTACTAAGAGGTGTAAAGACAATATTCCTCCTTTCACTAATGTTTGGTTTTGTTTCTGCTTGCATGCCTGACTACCCGAATATATCCTCCCTCCCTCCCTCTCTCCCTCTCTCTCTCCCTCTCTCTCTCTCTCTCTCTCTCTCTCTCTTTCTCTCTGCATTACAATTAAGTCCGACTGCAGACTGCTTGAGATTCAGAAAGTCCGTGGTAGTTCTCTCAAGGCCCTGTTCTGGTGTCCTTGAGGGACCCAATCCTGTAGGCACCCAAGCAGAGTGCACTGCCATGGCTTCCGCTAAGGTGGCGACCAACTACACCGTCCAATTGGGTTCCTCTCCTGCGAAGAACAATTCAACTTTAGCACCAGTGCTTGCCCACCTTCTGCTCGTCCTCCCATCGACTTGTGGCGCCTCGCCTTTTTATTTCATTAGCCTTCCCAATGTGCTCCCATGTATAATGAAGGAGACACGTGGCGACGTGCGAAGGGCGCACAATTAGGGCCTACCAGCAGGCCAGGTGGCTGCCTCATCGCCGTGGAACTGGCGAGGCTGGAGACCAGCAAGCTCTCCCGGCTCCGGCTCCGGCCATCAGACCGTCTTGCTTTTTTGTCCTTTTACCCCTGTCTTGGTGTAAGAGAGGTCAAAATACTTTTTGGACTTTGTGTAGCAAGAGTTCAGAGGGAGCAATTTGGTGTTCCTCCTAAACTGTCCGGCGTAGCAGACTTTTGATCTTTTGGGGAAGCAGAAACGTATGACGATAGATCGGCGAGAAGCAGACGTGTATGCTAATGAAGGGATGAGAACCCACGCCAATGCAAATATATAAATACGTGCCTAGACTTCAGACGGCTATTAACCATCTATATTGCTCTTCTTGACCGGGCTCCACAAAACACGAGGACTACAGACTCTATCAGAGGAGAGAAGCTTTAACACTGCGTGGCTGAATTCTCATCTGATTTATACTGTGGCAGAAAGACGTACCAGATTCCCCTGCAAAATTCAATGCACGTTGTCTTTACTGTGCACGCAAGTCCCTTTCGGTGAGTTTAACATCTGTGAGCATTTTTGCATCTGCCAGTCGATGTCTTGGCTTTACCAGTCCCGTAGGTACATATCTGGTGCGTATTTGGTATGCATTAGGTACGAATGAACTGAGTTTTTTGACTGGCTGTCTTCCTCTCTTGACTCTATAAGCATGAATAATATGTCGAATAGGAAGCCGCCTGTCTGTTTTGTTCCAATTTGGCTTCCTAGGCTCTCAGGCTTTCGACTCAATGTCTGGTCTACCGTCCTTGGGGGCTGGTGTGAAGGTGCATACTCAGAAGCAGAAAGAAGGAGACGAGGCTAAACACCACACGATGGCAGTGTACGCTGATCGCCAACGGCAAAAAGACTTTAATGCTACAGTTCTATGTAAGTAGCACATACGAAATATTAAGTGGCTTTTTGCAAGAACTGACCAGCATTACAACGTCAAAAGCCGATTAGGTTCACATCAACAAGAAGCTGATGTTGGATTCCTGTATATCTATAAGGTAGTGTTTCCAGAGTGATGCTAAGTGTCCAAGTCGTCTCCAAAGACTAAGCTGCCAGTGTTTGAGATATGTTGCAGCAACTTAACAAAATGCAAGCATTGACCATTAGTTCTTAAAATTCATTTATAATAGCTCTCGTCTGGCTGAGTGCTTGATAATAAAACAAGACTGCTGAATTTCCTCTCATTTCGCTGGTTGACCAATGAGAATCGTGAATTTCCTCTCATTTCGTTGGTTGACCAATGAGAATCATGAGATTTTGGAAGAGGTTGCCAATCGACTCATCGACCTGCCTGAGGCGCTGAATCGCTTTCCCAACTTCTCAAATGGAGACCAAGCTTGGCCCCCTCCCCCCCACCCCCCCACCCCCAATGCCTCAGCTTGTTAAAAGACGGCTGAAAACAAATCGATATCCATCAGGGGGGCACTTTACCCTTTGAGATTGGACTGTTTCGGGTTTCAGGCAGAGTGCCTAATTTGGTTGCATTCGTGTTGCCATTGTCATTGAACACAGCAGGTAGCCATAGTTCCCTCATCCAGCTACTCAGGGTTACGGGGTCGTAGAGAGCGAAGTCGAACATGCTCTAATGAGTGATCAGTACACGTGACGCAGTATGCCGTGGGTTGATTTGTCAAGCAGTTTTGAAGTGAACTTGACCTCAATGT
>JAWQFJ010032567.1:0-10000 GCA_034096865.1 Theodoxus fluviatilis | reverse complement strand
GACACACAGCCTGCGCCATGAAGTCTCCAAGCGCTGGGGACCGAGTCCTCCTTCCCAGATGCTGTCGTCCCACATGTCAATGTCTTCCTGCCTCTTTCTTTCTGGGCTCTGGGGCGTGTCTGTTCAGTGGCTCGCGCCCCCCTCGTCCCCGTACGCCTCAACTCCTCCCTTTTTTCCTCCTTCCACTCTTTTCCAATGTTTTCTCCGCAAGCGTCTTTTGCTACCGTTGACTAGGTCATCGTAATGGACGTTATTTGGGACGGAGGCTCAAGTGCGAGTGCAATGGACAGGATGTTGTTTTAGAGAGAGCTTGCACAGCCAAAACCTTCCATCAGCGTTCCATTTTGCACAAGTTTTCTTTGAGGCTGTTTTTTGCCTGTGAGTGGGCACTTTGCTGGCGCCCCGATTCCTTTGCTTTCTTAGCAAGTGGTCGTGCCTTGACGAGTGGTCATGCTCCGCTTCCGTTAGTCTGTATGTTCGTCGTGAACCACTGTCCGCTATTTGGTGGACTCTCGTGTGTGTTACAGGGTGTGGGAGTGTCGGGGGATACGAATCACAGTGCCGAACCTATTTTTTTCCTCAACAGTCGAGATGCTTTCAATATCAATAGTTTTCGTTACGTGTCCTTTTTTTCCTCACTATGTGGCAGATTGGGATATGACCATGGCCTGTAGATCATATGCGTATTTTTTCGGCAAGTAGTAAATGTTATTATTTATTTATTAATGTGAAATCAACAATGTTTTTGCTAAAAAACAAAATTGGAAATTTCAGATGCAGTTTAGTGTCGTGTAGCAGTCTTAGGTCAAAGGAATAGTTTTATCTTGATGCATCTCATACCCTAAGTTTTATTTGTTGTGGACCGACAATACAATAATGTAAAACCTTGCATTGCGCGGAAAAACTAACAAAAAAACAAAAAAAAAGAAATGTAATCATACAAAGTAATTTAATGTAAAAAAAATACAAGCAAATTGGATGATTGGTGATTGTGTGTTATCGTAGGGTTGCAAAGGGTACTCTATGTTATGTCTGAATTCGATCGCCTATTTTAACATAGTTCCAAAGTTCAAACAGGAAAATGTTTGCACTAAAAAAAATAAAAAAATGAATAAAAACCAACAGAGAACTAGATTGTGACTCAGCAGGCGTTTTGTAGTTCTACGCATAACCCCCTCTGTGGTAGATTTTAAGAGCGATTACAGATAAAAACTAATTAAAAAAAAAGCTATATGGGTGCAGCATGAAACCGAGGTTCTTGCAGGGTCTGTTGTGGGCACGTGCATTGCAACTCCGAGGGTGCAAGGAGTTGTGTAATTCGTTTTACTTATGTGGCTATTTTTTTTTGTTAGTTGACCCGGCCCCTTGTTGATTTTTGTTTACACCCCCCCATCCTTTCATTACACATGAGCCACTAATAAATTAAAAACACGGCAACGAATTTGTCGGGGTTTGGGCTGGTCAATTGATTTTTTTCAAATTATTTGTTTTTTTGTTTCCATGATTTCTGTTTTGCTTATGTTTTTGGTTATTATTTGTTATTTGATGTATATGACGACGGTACGGAAAGGACACTTCGGAACACTGTAAGTTGTCACGACGTTTGTATGGTTTTTGAGAATAGCGGAGAAGACGAGTAATGAATGGATGCGTTTAGCTTTTACTGCCTGGACCTACCGCACCGATCTCCCAACATCTGCTACGTTGCAACGGCGGGACATACAGCAACAGACGTTACGACGAGACGAGCGAACCCAATAATGACGCGACGAACGACGAAATGGATGAAGACATGTCCTCACTCGCTGGATTGCTTCCTCTTGGGGGAAAAAATGATGATGATGATGATGTATTGATGATGATGGAAGTGGAAGAGGACGTATGTGGAACGTGGATAGCAAAGCCCATACCTCGATATGATAATATGCGGGACTTTAGCATTATGATGATATAGTGTCGAGAAAAATATCGTCTTGCCGGGTCCGTTTTTCTTTCTATATGCAGTCATCGTTATTGTGGGTGAACATCAGCCGACATCTCGAAATACCGCACTAAATAAACATTAAAATACCATGTTCTTATTGCCGTGCGTTATCCGTGTAGAAGAATTACATCCATGACCGCCGCATAGTCCGCAACAATTCTGACTCTATAATATCAGTGTGGACTTATTACGCGAGCCTCAAAGTACATATTAGTATGGACCCATACGGTATGCCTTATGCTCTTAGGTGGTCTTCCCTCTGACTAGTGACCTACCTGGTCTGTGTAATCGATTGTTTTTAATGATCCGTGCCAAACCCGCTATCGTTCGATAGCCTTTTTTTTTTCTTTTCCCGCTGTACGTTTCCCGTGCGAGTCTTGTGCTTTAGTACTAGCGGCAGCGGGTCACGGTTCGCTGAATAAAGTGCTATTTCTCCAGTCAGCCGTCCAAACGTGTACACATCGGTCTAAAGTATTTGAAGTTCCTAGTGTTTTAATTGTTTGTTTGATATTACTAAATCTTACCCAACTCTTCTTTTCTCTCTGAGCTTCTAAAACCCCACCCTCACCCCCTTTATCACTTTGTTTATCCCCCATCACCCCTGTTTTCTTACCCACCCAGGGCCCGGACCCTGCCAACCCTTGGGCCCAGCCGGCTCCAACTGGTCTTTTTTGTACTTGAAGCATGAGCGCATCCCTATTTCGTATTTACTCTCCAATAGCAAAGAGATGCAGAGAGATTCAGTATGGTGTCTATCACAGCATATGTACTTTATATAGCGTCCGACATTAGAATCGTTACCGTTTAGTGAAAAGAAGAGATGTTCCAGCACGATTGCCTTAGTTTGCGGAACGCAGATCACAGATTTTAAGGGAATTGCAAAAAGATTTGGGTGGAAACTAATTTGCTAATAGGCACGCAATCGGATCCAGATTATGCCAGGTGATCAATAGATGAGCTTATTGCTCTATTGTTGTGGGGGGTCCCTCAGACCGACACACGGTACCCCAGACCACGATTCCAAAGATGTATTTCACCAATCAGAGAAGGAAAGCGTCTGTTGAAGAAAATGTTTTAACAAAACTGATATTTTAGCTTGGCACACGACATGCGCACCCAGAAATCACCTTGACACAAAGCAAAATTATGATCCGTGGATATTCGTCGATTTTTGACTAAGTCAGTTGAATGCCCAACCACATGCCGGGCGAAAATACCTTGACCTTTGGTCGCGCCACTGGGCCCTCTCGACTGGCTCTGTATTTATTATCTATCCGGTTTACCTCGTTATCCCGTGATCCTCACTGCTGTGGTCTATCAACCCGATTTTTACACACATACCGGCCACCGGTCAAGACAAATCGGCCTTTGCTCGAAATACGGACTACTTGAAGAATTGGTGTACGTGGAATGTTGCTGGTCTCATCGCCGCCGCACACGCCGCCCTCACCCCCCCTGCCGCCCGACTTGAATATGAAGAAGTCCAAAGAAAGACGTCACGCTAGAGAGCTTGAAGTCATAACTGTAATTCGCGTTGTGCGCTCACCGCTGAGTGGTAAAGGTTGTCAAAAATAGGCACCCTGTTGAGTGACAGCTAGTCTTAACTTTAGGGTGGGAGCGAAAGCGACGAGTCTAAAGTACTAGCAAAAGTACGGATTGCCTATAAGTACCAATGTCTCGAGGGAAGTTAAAGAGGGGATGGAAAAGATCATACGTGAATTTCAGGCTTTCTGCTTTAGGACTCGCGCAACCTTCTTGCAAGTTTTTATTAACATGACTGTAAGAAGATGCACCAAAAAAGTACTTGAAACCTGAAGAGGATTAGTGGGAAACCTAGTGTAGTAGGAAAATAACTTAAAACGCTAAATAATTTTGTTGTATATGGTATGGCTTTTTTTATTTTTTTGGCTCCGGATGAATTTTATTGTTTGTTTCTCTTTGGTCTTCATTTGATATTTTTTTTTTTGTTTGTATATTACTTGTGTGTGGCGCGCGGATCACGTTTACTCACATTCGCTGCATAGTGGGTTTGTGGGTATTCTGTGGCCGTTGGGTTGTGGTTGAAAGTCTGGCGGCGGAAACTACGAGTTTTTTTGGGGGTGGGGTGGAGTGTTGAAGGAGGGCTGTGGGGTGGGTAGGTGCCGTGTTTGTTTCTTGGGGTTTGAGTTGGGCTGGTTTTTTTTGTTACTCGTCTCGTCTTTCGTCCTGAGCAGGGAGTGGCCGACGCGTGGGTTTGTGTAGTGGTTTAGGTCTGTCTTTGGTTGTGTAACTGTTGTCTGTTGTTAAGACCGTTGGAAGCGCCCGCTTGTAATTTATATCATTTTGGTCTGTGGCTGCGCTGATCTCTATTGGTGGGTGTTGCATTTTGGTTTTGGAATTGGTGGGGTTGGTGAGTTGGGATGGGGGTTGGGCTTTTTATTGCTGTGCAGCCCTAGTTTGATTCCTTCTTAACAATGTGTGATAGATTTGTGTTTGCTTCTTGATATTTCTCTAAATCTGGTTAGGACCTTTTTGTTCTTCCTTCTTTCGATAAAGTGAGTTATAGTCATTTTGGGTAAACTGCTTTCGATTCTCATGGGCCGATCTTGTGTTATGGCCTCCTCCTTGATCATCTGACGAATATAAGTTGTTCAAAAGTCTCTCTCTCTCTCTCTTCTCTCTCTCTCTCTTCATCTCTCTCTCTCTCTCTACGCTCTCTCTCTCTTCTCTCCTCTCTCTCTCTCTCTCTCTCTGGTTGGAGGGCCGACTGTCTGTGAATTGAATTGCAGAACGATTACACGCACTCGGACATGAGCGTCTGTTCGTTTGTCCGTCCGCGTCTTACGTGGTGTATGTGTGGTTTAATATTGCAGAAAGAAAATGAAGAGGAAAGGATTTTGCCATTTGTGTAATCAAATCCTCAGGAATGTCAGGGATAGCGTCCTTTTACACGACAAACTTCGTCGCTACTACATGACCGTTGCCTCTGCAGAATGGAAAACAGGGAAATATATAACCGTGTGGATAGACACCGTACAGCAAGGACTAACGACAAGCACTCTGCGGGTCATCAGGAGTCTGTCTGTAACTGCCATGGACAGCGCAAACCCTTGGAGCCGATCTTTGATATTGCCTCCCCCTGGCTCTCACCTGAGTAGAGTCTTGACTGTGAGTGAGAGGAGGGGGCACAATGATGTCAAGAGTGGGGGGGTTTGTAGGGGTGAGGTAGTGATTTGTGGCCGCGGGGAAGGCGATTAGGAAGGTGGAGGGATCCCGGGCTTCTTGAGACCAGACGGGGCAGGAGGACGGGGAGATTCGAAAATCCTCTGGGTCGGGGGGAGTGCGGAGTGGGGCAGCAAAGCAGCAAGAAAAACCTGAAGGGAGCGGGGGGTGGGCGTAGATGGTAAGGGATTGTTCAGAAAGGGGTTTGGGTGTAGGTTAGGTTTGGTTTTTGAGAGAGAAGCGGAGGAGCGTAGAGAGAGAGCGAGAAGCGGAGCTAGAGTGTAGCATGATGGGACGAGGGAGAGAACGGAGAGAAGATAGAGAGATGAGAGAGGATCAGAGAGTGAAGAGAGTCGAGTAAGCGTACCGAGAGAAGAGAGAGAGAGATGTTGAGCGAGCGAGGAGAGGACGTACGACGGGAATGCGAGGGGTGTCGTGGGGGGGGGGGGCGGGGGAGGGGTGATGGAGAGGAGTGAGGACGACGGATAGACAACGAACGATTAGACCGATGAGATGAGAGAGAGAAGAGAGTGTTGTTACGCGGGTGGACACAGATAGTCTTTCACCATTCACATCACTTCCGTCAGGAGTGTCCCCATTACTACATGCAGGTGCGCGGAGTAGCCATCATGCAAGATGGCGCAGTGCTAATGTACCCCTTATTTTGCATTATATAGTTTTGTGCAAAATTGAAAAGGAGTGTCTGGGCCGCAGGCAACAGTTGCAGCGAGAGTTGCGCAGTTGTTCAGCCCGTTCGATGGGTGTGCCTTGTCATTCAAGTGTTAATGTTTCAGCATTGGTACGTTCGTTACAGAAACCAGCTGCAAGCATGAGAGACGCGACCGGGGGAGGGGACATCATACCATATCGGACATAGGGGACGGGGACACATACCGTCGCGGCGGGTCCTAGTGTGCGCACGGGTCGCTTTGGTCGGGGTACCGTGGCAGGTGAGCTGACCTTCGGCGGCTGCCCCATACTGCCAGTAGTAATGATAACCCATGCGCAAAAAATAGCGCGTCGACAAAAAACAATAAACCACTATGGTGTGGGCGTGTCTACATACCACCGTCAGTTCTTGGGTTGATTCTTTCCATTATGACATTTCACTCACATCTCGAGTGTCAAACCTGCCTTGTGACACTTACAGCTGCTCGCCCCGATGTGGCACGTCCCTAGCACTATACACATACACGCGCGTACCTCGCGCTCACGCGACACACACACAGCACCACACACACGACAACACACACACACACTACACACCAACAACACACAACCTCAGCAATACATTATACACGCCTAGCTACATCCTTTCTAGGGAGCCACAGCGTACAAAGCGCTACTACAGTTGACTCTCTCATCTCACTCATCTGGGGTCTCTCCTCTCCTGCGGTGACATCTCTCTCCGCTCTCTCTCTCTTACAAGCCTGAGCATACGTCGCTAGCGCACACATTCACAGCCAAATTTCACCGTGAGCACTGACACACACGCGCTTTACCCAACGTCTCTCTCTCCACCGTTTCCTCGCTGACGACTGCGCTCTCTCAGCGACGAACATTAACAATACTTGTACACTGTATCTACATCTCTCATCCTTCCCCGCACACTCTCTGGGATACACTCGCGGCGGCACGTGATAAAATGTATGTTTCTACACGCAATAGTCTGGTCTAAACCGAAAGAACACCCTTACTAACGTGATGCTCAGATCTCATGCGCTGATAACTGATTTCACCGCTTATCCATGTCACCTTGCATCATTCCACCTCCATCGCCCCTGGTCTATACTGACGCAATCGGTCCAGTGGCGTGGACAGGAAGAGGGGTTATGGCTTCGGATAGGTAAGATAGAGATGTATTGAGTAGACGACGGAGAGGCAGGACTGTGACCCCAAAAAGTTGATTGGTATAGTCCAAAGAGTAAACTTCTCATCGCATTAGTGACCTAGTTACCCCATAGTCAGGCTACTAACAAATAATAGGGATGCAGGATAGGCAATGAGTGCTGCTCATCGATTCACACGTGCAGAGTGATGACTGTCTGGTGGTGGATGTAAGAGATGTTATAGTTTGCTACACCAGAACTTGCATCATCTACCTGTGCAGTGGTCAGTGACAACAGAGCGCTGTCCTTGATACAGATGAAGGGGAAGACAAGCTTGGGGATGCTAATCGTAACACGAACTAAAGCGCCCGACTGACATTTGTTTCGTGTGACATCTAACAAAGCCGAATTCCGACTTCGGTGTGGCTGCCAGGGCTTACAACTATGAGTAATCTCAACTAAATACTACTATACATTCAAATATCCATCTTCATGCCTCCTTGAGGTGCGTATAATTGTTAGGTGTAAGTTTGATTCGATGAGAGAGGAGTTGTCCGATTCTTGCTAGCGCCCCTCCAGGAGTGGCTTTGCCCCGCACTGATTCAGTTCTGTAGGTACACGAGGATGTTCTGTTTACTTCAAGGACCACTCATGTGCTGATCTAATCTCTTAGTATCAGTAGAGAAGCAATAATTATACAAAGTCAACAGACTGTATATTCTTCTTCATTCGCTACACCTCATTCACTGATGCCCTTTAACTATGATATGTGAGACTTTTACATTTTGTAAACCTATCAACTGCATATTAGCATGATATCTTCTTGTGACACCGCAGGCTAATCTATGTGCATCGGCAGTTTTCCTTAATATCCGTAAGCCCCAGCTCTGTATATATTGTACTAGCCATTAAGCGCCTATGCGAATGTATTAGCTCACTAATATGATGCAATGAGTAACAGATATCCATCAATCCTCACCATAGATCTTATCATGGGCAATTTATACTTAGTGTTCGAGTGGATACTTCGTCGTAGTATAACCTTAGAGAAAAATAAATGCTTTCAGAGGGCACTAGTGAGAGATGATAAAACTTTTTTTTTTTTTGTGTCCGACCTGAGAAGAAGACAAGATAGAGACGAGACGCGACGTATGGCAATGAGTTATAGTAGATGAGAGAGGCCTGATGAGGAGATTATTGTCGGATGATTTGTGTAGAGACGATGTGTGCGTGTGGGTAGCGATGTTGTCGATGTGTCGAGAGAGATGACTCGAACCAAGCAGGTCCATAGCCAGTGGAACAGATCATTTAGCATGACCATGTTCTAGTTAGCATCTGAGTATCGTATCTGACCTGCCAGAATTCGATACGCTCCGAATGGAGAGACGAGCCTAACAATTCTCGAATATGAAGAGAGATCGCGAGATGCATCGAGAGAGAGAATGTATATGTTATGTGTGTATGATGAGCCTATTACTGTATATCAGTGCGTGGCTGTGAGTGGCATGTGTCCGTGTGTGCCGGATGGTGTCCGGCCGTGCCCTGTGTGATGATGATGTGGGTGTTCTTTTTTCTCTGTGACTGTGTTGAAGCGCGTACAGTGTGTGTAATGTCAGTGCTACTTCGCTATGTGTGCGCGAGAAGAGTATACAAAGCGCTTGGTACCACTATGTCAAACGACAGATGTATACGTAGTTGAGACTCTAGGCTACTATTGATAAACGAAGATCAATCAAGACAGTCTAATTCGTCATGATCACACATACGTCGATTGCAAGTCAGTTATTTTGCGATTGGCGTTATCATTACACTGGCAGTTATGTCCCCCTGCTGCATGTTTCTGTAACGACTACATGCTCACTACTAATGCACTGCGCCATCTTGCATGAGCGGCCTGTCTCCTGCTAGCGCGCAACTGCATGTAGTGTAACAGTGGGGGACTACTCCAGACGGAAGTGATGTGAATGTGTTGAACATTTAAGACATGGTGTCGCGAGACACTCTCTCTTCTCTCCTCTCTCTCTCTTTCTCTCTCTCTCCTGTCTCTCTCTCTCCGTCTCGATACGTCGAACGTTTTTTCTCTCCATCACTCTCTCTATATCTGTTACTTCCTCTAAACCAATAAATCATACACCTACACACCCAAACCCCCTATTGTACACTCTGATACAAATCATCCAGACCAATCCGGAGCGGTTCCCTCCCCACCCCACCCCCCGCTCCCTTTCAGGTTTCTGCTGCTTGGCTGCCCCACTCAGCACTCCCCGACCCAGAGGATAGGCATGTCAACATCTGCCACCCACCTCCGTACTGGTCTCTCAAGCCCACCAACAGAACCGTCAGCCTGATCTCTGTCCTCACTCCCCCTTCCTTTCCTCACCCTCCACCCACCCCAATCTCCCAGTCCTCCTCGCCTGCCACGTCCCGAATCGAGCTCGTCGTGCTGTCGTCGCCACTCCTAACTACCACCCACCCCCCACTCTAATCATTGTGGCCCCCTCCTCTCACCCCAGAGCGCTGCCAGTAAGGGCCCCTGGCATCACGAGACGGCGAACGGCGCGATGCGGCCTTCCATGCATTCCACCCACGACAGACTCCTGACTCGCCTGAGTGCTGCTCTTGCTGTAAGTGTACCTCCTCACGTTCCCTATTCCTGTTATCATCTGCTACGGAAAGGTCCAGTGAGAGCGCGACGCTTGTCACGACCTGTATAAAAGGGACGCGGTTATTATACCTACATCTCACTCGAGGATATTTGTATGTACCCATAATGGACTAATACTTTCTCTTCATTTCGCCATATTATGCAACAACACTACACACATACAGGCACGCCGCGCGACGTGACAAACGAAAACAGCACAACGCTCACGTCGTGCAACAATTCACGGACAGTCGCCACCTAGAGAGCAGAGAGAGAAGAGAGCGAGAGCAGAGAGAGAGCACGAGCGGCGAGAGAGAGAGCAGAGAGAGAGACAGAGAGAGA
>JAWQFJ010032565.1:0-17952 GCA_034096865.1 Theodoxus fluviatilis | reverse complement strand
TATCCTGTTGTTGTTCTCTGTCATTGTTTTTTTTTTTTTTTTTTTTTTTTTTTCTGTGAGAGAGATTTTCTCACCCATATTTTCCTCCAGATTTTTGTAAACCCCCCCCCAAGCGTCACCACTTGCCCTTACGGCTTCTCCGCCTAACATTCCTCATCCATCTATCCCTCATACTCAGCGCTTCTACTCGCCGGCACCCTGTCTCCATTATTGCACTGTCATTGTACATCAACAACTGCCCCACCTAGGCCCGCCTCCGCCTCCATCTCTGCCTCCTTTTTTCCCCTCGGGTGAGTCCACCCTTTCCCCAACCCAGCTACTAACACCCTCGCCTTGCCATCATTGCGTTCGATAAGCTCCCTAATCTTTTTCCCTTCTGGGACCTGTGTGTGTGAAGTGCAGGGGAATGTCAGGGGGCACGCTTTCCGGGGGGGATTTGGACAAAGCCGCCTTGATGGACGTCAGCTCTCTGCATCAAGTACTCCGCGTCATGTCTACGTCACATCGCCTTTACGTCATCACACCCATCTCCCGTGAGCGCACCCCCCCCCCCCCCCCCCCCCCCCAACCTTCTTCGCCTTGGACCTGTTTATGGGAACGGTACCTACCAACGCATATAATGCATCCTTGCAACCATATTTATTCTATTGAATAATAGGATAAAAATGATTTAGTGGCTTTGCGTTGTGCCTCGTTTATTATACAGTGCTAATGATATTTCTGGGCAGTAGGAATATTTTAGCAGTTCTGTCATAAAAACGTATGCGAGCTCCGTAAATATTTAAGCGAAACGTTCAGACTGGAACGTGTTTCAATGGTAAAAATACGAACGAAAAGGGAAAATGTATCTTGATTTGACAACGTGTAAATAAAAATGATGTAAATAGCTTTCATCGAATTTTTGACTCACATGCGAAGCAAAAGTGAGTCTATGTACTCACCCGTGTCGTCCGTCCGGGGAGCCATAAATGTGGTCTCAAAAACAGTCATTTTTCACATTTTCCCAATTTTCTCCCACGTTATTGAGAATGGCGACCTCACCTATATGTGGTATATAGGTCAAAGCAAGCCCTATCTTTTGATACCAGTTTGGTTGACCTTGCTTCAAGGTCAAGGTCACAGGAGCTCTTCAAAGTTGGATTGTATACATATTTTGAAGTGACCTTGACCCTGAACTATGGAAGATAACTGTTTCAAACTTAATAATTATGTGGGGCACATGTTATACTTTCATCATGAGACACATTTGGTCACATATCATCAAGGTCAAGGTCACTTTGACCCTTATGAAATGTGACCAAAATGGGGTAGTGAACCACTAAAAGTGACCATATCTCATGGTAGAAAGTGCCAATAAGCACCATTGTGCTTCATATGTCTTGAATTAACAGCTTGTGTTGCATGACCTTGGATGACCTTGACCTTGGGTCAAGGTCACATGTATTTTGTAGGAAAAATTTGTAAAGCATTTGTTAGTGTATGATGTCATTGGTAGGTTTAGTTGTTTGACCTTGACCTTGAAGGTCACCTGAAGGTCAAGGTCATATAAAGGTCAAGGTCAAGCATGTGAGTCGTATGGGCTTTGCCCTTCTTGTTTTACATTCAGTTAGTGCATGGTACAAAAGAATGATACAGTGTCATAAAAAAGGTATTAAAAAGAGTTTAGATATTTAAAATCCATTAGTCGTGTTAAGGAGTAGACATTGTCTCTGAATCTTGCTAAAAGTTACTATTGTTAAAATCTATTGACACGAAAGCATGCAAATTAAATTACCTTATTGACGTTAAAAACAATCGTTATTATTTTGACAATTTCGATTACGTGCCACGTGGGCTTTCATGCAGTGTGATCAGAATTACGTTTTTTCCTCCTCGCAATATTCCATGGTTCTGGAAAGCTGCACACAAACTACCTCACACACTGCTTCATTTCAATTTGTAATCGCATGTTCTGACACTTGCGCAACCTCTTATCGCCAAGCGTTTTGCTGAGGCGATCGAAAGTTCGGGCCAATGTTTGAAGAGGTGGAAACGGTGGTGCAGTATTCACTCTCATTAGAGCTCTCAATACTGCGCGTTGCAGGAAACAGTTGGCTCACACAACAAGTAGTCGCGTGCCACTGATATGGAAACGGGTTATATTTCCCTCTCGAGTCTCTGGGAAAGCTCTCAGCGCAGGCGAGAGGTGTTTTCAAGTTGAGGCTGCGCCCAATTTCCTCCTGTAGGGACCTCGCCCCGTCCGCTGACCACGTTCCTGCATTTCAGGGCGTGTGCCGCTTCAGAGCCAGTGAGGCCTGGAGAATTTGCCCACGGCCCGACTTCTTCCCTTCCACTTCTCCTCCACCCGCCAGTTTCAAGCCTCCCCAACGCTTTTTGTGCTCTTTACAATAGGGAGCGCGCTCTTTGTCCACGTTACAATAGCGCGACCCGCGCACTTATTGTCCAATCAGCTCGGTTCTCCGAGCAGAGCCGAGCGATCGAGCAGCGCGGTGCGGCCTTTTGAGGGGCGCATTATGTGACTAGCGGCGAAAATTGCCGATGTTTTCTGTTCTCCGATTTAAAGGCTCAAAGGAGATTTTGACTGACGGCATTTGAATTGACGAAACTCGCGCTGGGGCGGGAAGAAAAGGGGTGGAGAGAGAAAGAGAGAGAGAGGGAGGGAGGGGGTGTGGAGGGGGTTGTTACGGTCATGATCGAGTGGCGCGACGAGACATTTTTTTCCATTCCTATGACGGAATCCCGCACATGCTTCATTGTTCTGGCTCGCTCGCACGCACACAGACACTGGATGAAATGGCATGCATAACTTGACAATATGCTCTTGCGCCAGCATGCAAACATGCACTGCGTGCGCGCTATCGATCAATGCACACGCACACACGAGAGAGGGTTTGGATGACGGGTGGGGAAGGGGATTGGGGGAAGATTTGTATCCATTACCCCCCAGGGCGCCAGGGACAGACAGGGCTATGTCACTGGGACGCCAGACACGTCACGGCAGGGACCGATGTGCCAGGGCAGTCTGCTGGCCGCCATTTTTTCCATCAGAATTTCAATCGCCAGACTCCAGTCCCGAACGAGATCCCGGAGCTCTCTCGCCCTGGCAGGATGACAGCATGAGGGATAGAGTTCCACCTTCCTCATCAACATGCTCCTCACGCAAAAATCAGGACTCTCGGGTTTCTCTTCGGGCGCTGCTTTATGATGCCTCTTCCGGCTCAAATCTTTGGAAGCGAAACCTGGATCGGAATGGTGTCTCGCTGTCTGGCTTTCAAGAAACGCAGATGCTGAGGATGACATTCCGGAAAAAGCTCCTTAGCTGTTTCCGGAGAAAGGGAGGAAGCTGATTGTAAGAGGGGAATGCGCAATGCATGTGGATTCTGCAGGTGTTTTTTGTTTTATATATATATATATATATATATATATATATATATATATATATATATAAAATTGAATGCGGATGTGCGAAAAACAACAATAACATATTTCAGACATGGAATTCGAAAGCGCTTTAGACTGCGCACAGACAGATAATACTTGACATTGTCCAGAACTGAGAGAACGCATTACCACATACATGTGTACACACGCATGTCGAACCATAACATTTTCTCAATATGTTACTGTGCACAAAGCATTCATCTCGTTGTGGAAAAGTATACTTAGACCTGTAAACTGTGGATAATGTGCCGCCATATCTCAAATGAGGCAAAATTGTGTTTCAGAGCCAAATAGCATTAAAGTACCTCTATTGATAACGCTTATCTGTGTTGCTTTCTTCCAACCTACATTATGGATTATAGTTGTCTCTGGCATCGCATGATCTCGGACATTTATGATCCTCGGATGAACTATAATGGTTCTCTAATGATTTTTCCCAAGTCTTAGTTTAACAGCCATTTTTTCTCAGGGGGGAAAAACTGTTAGCGGACCCCAAAAGGCCTACAAATGGCATTAAACGAAAATTCCATCCCAGTCTATAGCTTTTATCAAGTTTCGTATCGTGATCTTGGCTTCGATGGCGCCTCTCAGGGTGTGAACAAAGCATTTGCATATTCATTACCTTCTCGCCTTGTTGCTGTGGGCAAACCTCTCTTCATTCCCCGTACTTGAGAAGTTGAAATTTATTCCAGTAAATTTTACTTTATGAAAAAGGGAAGAAAATGCATCGTGCTTTTTCTTTTCTTTTCATGCCGGCAGTTGCCGCTGGTTGGTGAGAAGGCTTGCCTCAGTGGTACAGGCCCGCACTGCGAGCCGCGTGTGATTAGCTTTATTGTCATATTGATTCCCCAGGGTAGAGGCATGGAAATTGGCAGATCTGAATTATTCAACCGCCTATTAGCCCCATGGGGTCGTCCCTCCGTGGGAGGGGGCTACGTTTGAAAGCGGCTGGGTGTTCCAGGGTTTGGGGGGCTTCAGGTTTGGAAAAGGTTTGGGGTGGCTTCAGGTTTGGAAAAGGTTTGGGGGGCTTCAGGTTTGGAAAAGGTTTGGGGTGGCTATGGATGGCTATGCAGCTAAATGCTTGCTTGGTGGGGGCACGCAGACTCCGTGTAACGCCCAGACACTTGCCTAGAAGCGAAGGGTAAAGAGGGGGGTGGGGCGTGGGTAAGAGGACGTCACGTCATTAGTTAGGACTCGGTCACGGTGACCCAGGAGAGACGGGGAGGGGTAGTGGGGTTGGGCATGTGACCTTTGTCGAGAAAACCTCAACCATCTCTCTCTCTCTCTCTCTCTCTCTCTCTCTCTCTCTCTCTCTCTCTCTCTCTCTCTCTCTCTCTCATGTACGCGCTTTAGATTAGGAAGAAACGAATTACGAAGTAATATGTTCAATAACGAAAAGAAACGCTGTCCATTCTGCAGAAATTTTATTGAAGACGAAACTCATTTCTTGCAGAAATGCTACCTATATAATGAGCTTAGAGAGAGGTACCTGAAGAGTTATATAGAATACATGAATACTGAAAACCTTGCGATTGAATTCCTAATAAACGGTCAAGGGTATATGCAAACAAAAAGGTTGCCATGTTCATTTACTTTGCCATGAAGTACCATCGGCAATATATTGACGATGTATCCCACACTGAGTATATCTCTGTAAATATCATATAAATATGGATAGCAGCCACAATCTACCATACTCTTTGTTTTCGAAATGTATTTTGTCTGTTGTGTAACGCATTGTCAATGCTCCCCAAAATATTGTATAACATTGTGACGGGCCGCCGGCCTTAAAATAAACAAGTCAAAGTCAGTCTCTCTCTTTCTCTTTCTCCTTCCCTCTCTCCCCCCCCCCCCCCCCGTCTCTCTCTCTCTTCCTTCCTTCCCTCCCTCCCTCCCTCCCTCCCTACGGCTCGCTAATCCTTTCTTCTTCTTGTTCAACTGCTCATTCTCTACCTTTGCTCTTTCTTATCTCGATTTCTTTGTCCTCTCTAGGATGAGGAAGCATCTGCAAAGATACGGCTGCGTGCTAGTCAGGAGTTTGTATTCCTCATTTCAAAACATCAGTCGCCGCAGTTATTTGAACCTCCGAGAATCGGGCATCATTTGAATCTCAATGAATTTTAATGACATTCCCGCGGTCTCTTTGTTCCCTGAAGAGAGAATGTATATGTAAATGTCATGGGGTTCATCATCAGGATTGTGAAAAGAGGGATATCGCATAAGGCATTGAAGTCCCTTAACGTCCAAATTCCACCGACATTACATTCACTGACAAGCAGTTTATGATTTTAATCTCATCCCATTTTCCGCTTTAATTTCCTTCACTGCACACCTCAATTTCAAAGTCTCGTCCCCTCTCTTATCTAAAGGTTAAGAACTGTTCCAAAGAGCCTTCTACGTGTCACATGCTCGCTTCACGCACTACCTCTCTAATGACCTGGAGAGAGACAGACGCATCGTTGAATAGGAAGACGAGAAGGGGAGACCACTTAACAATGCAAAGTCAGATCTAATCAGGCCTGGGAGAGCACACCTGGGGCGGAAGTGCTACCACTTCACAAAATACCAAGATGGCGGCTGATGTTTGTCAACTGGCTGCTTCAGGAGAAAGCTGCTGGTTAACTGTTTGAACAAGATTGCCAACGAAACTGCAGATAAGGAGCGAAATGAAGATCATTAGTGATGATTCGTTGACAGGCCACCTGTGTGATTCCCATCTCGTCCCCACTCCTCCCTCCCTCCCTCCCTCCCTCCCTCCCTCCCTCCCTCCTCTCTCTCCCTCTCTCCCTCTCTCTCTCTCTCTCTCTCTCTCTCTCTCTCTCTTTCTCTCTCTCTCTCTCCATCCATCTGGCCCTTTCTCTCTCCCTATTTCCTCTTCCTCCTCACTACCACGACTCCCACACTGCCGCTTTCAGTCGTCTCACTCATCACGACTGGTAACCGATACGCAATCCTGTGCGGATACGTTCTGCTTTTCCTGAGCCAGGCTCTGTGTCTGAGGAATGGTTCTTCCATGTAGATCAGCAGCTATCTACATGCCACTTGTGTCGCCCTAACAGCCGCTCCTTTGTTTCTTGTAAAGGTGAGGGCAAGTAGATACATGGGAGGAGAGCTCCCGATGGGAGAGAATGGATGTCCGGAGGAGAAAGGGTGCCTTCATGGCAAGGATAACTGGAACTGCCATTACGACAGCAGACACAAACTTGGAAGTTGATTTGCTTCCAGCCTGAGCGGCGCAACTGACGTGCTTGTTTTCTGACGAGGTGGGCGGCTCTTCCCCTGATGATTTCGTTTCGCGACCTTCGGCCATCCCTGCCCGTTTCCCGAGGAGTTGCACAGGTTTTGCATGGCCCTAATGATTCCCCAGAGAGGAATGTTGACTCCCTGTCTTCCTCCCACGGTTCATGTGAATCATGCCATAAAGTAAAGTATGCGCTGCTGTCTTTTTTCCCTGAAATCTTGAGGGTGCTTCATCGTTGGGTATGTTCAGTCTGTTTGAGGTATGACATAAATCAGCATATCTGTGTTGCTCCTTGTAATAGCCTATCCATCGATCGAGTTGCCCGCTCTGTTTAACTTATAAATATGTATGGCCTCTTGTCGTGCTGAGCTTGTTTGGACGGAACTGTTTTCTTTGAAGGCCTTTTTCCCTGCACGATGCCTTGCTTCAACATAAGATTGGCCACTTGTGTGTGCGCAGATTTTATTTGCGGAGCAAGTGTAAAGAGCGTTATCATTTGAAGTGTCAGATCTGAGCCGTGGCTTCGCTTGAAGAAACAAACTTGCCTGGCCCTGAGGTCGGGGAAGAATGGCCCACTTGCCAGTCTCTCGTCTAGGGCGTCTGGCCGGTTGCAAAGTTGTCCTAACACAAGATGCCGTGTAGAGGCCTCATGCGAGGGATCCGCCGCATTGAAGAATCGTTTCTTACAGCCTGCGTGTTCCATGGGCCTCCTTGAAGCGTCAGAGCGGTCTCGCGATGACTCCGCAAGGATGTGTCATGGGGAGGCTTGAGAGCAATCTTCCAGAAATACCTCCATTGCCATTCTCGCTCCTGTTGCGTCCCACCGACGCCTTCCATTGTGTTAAGGGGGCGCGTGTTATTGGATGGACGTCGCTATCGGCAGTTTCCTTTGAAATTTCTACTCTCATCGACGGGGATGGAGAAATCAACACTGCCAATGTTGTCATCGTTAATCAAATCTTTCAACATTTGTTTAGTCATCGATGCTGGAATGAGTGAGATGTAGCTCCTTGCTGCGCCATGATGGAGTGAATCTCTGGCTAGCTATCCCGACATTCAGAGGAGCAGGTGTATGAACAGAATGTGCTCTGTTCCTTCATTCTTGATTTTTGAATGCATGCCCCTTACGCACGTATTATTCTTTGCAGTTCATACCTAATAAGTGTACCCTTCTGAACTAATTTGCTCGTGGGCGAGGAATCCCAAGGAGAAAAGGCGGCCATTGACAGCATGCGTGATGTAAGGGGAGGGAGGGAAGGGGAGGGCTGCGATTGGTGGAATAGTGGACGCTGGTTTGGGCCACTTGTTGATCGGGGGCTCGGGAACGCCGGCTTCGCGGCGAGGAGGAAATGAATCACTGCAACGTGATCTGATTTCCTCTATTTGATTTCCGTAATAAGCTAAGTGGGTGTTTGTGGGGAGAGGGGATGAGATGATCGACAAACATCCCCCCCCCCTGCTATCCCTCTCCTCCATACCCCCTACTGCAGTCTCCTTTTTGGTATATCATCCGTTGCCACCACTGCACACCCACCATCATCCTGATCCAAACCTACCCCCCACCCCCCTTTTCCCTTTACTGGGGAACCCCTTTACTTATTGCTTTATCAAATGTTTCCTCTCATACACTTCTAATCTTCATAAACTACTAACTTCCCCCTGCTGCTACCAGCCCCACCATCAACCCTCTTTTATCACACCCCACCCCATCCTCTCCTCCACCCGACCCCCTCCCTCCACTTTCCAGCTTTACTTTCTCTTGTTTTCCCAACCCACTCACCCCACTTCCCCTCTCCGCTTTCTCTAGTTTCTCTTCCCAGGGGATAAAGAGGGTGATCAGCGAGGCTCCTAAATGCATGTTTGCAGAATGTGCTCGGAGACAAGTTCCTAGAATGAGCGAGCTCGCCTCGCACCCTCACCCAAACCCCCATCCCGCACCCCCATCCCACCCCACCCCCCAAACCACCCCACCCCACCCCACCCCCATGCGTCTCCTCTTCCACCTCCTCCGGGGCTCTCCCGCCCCTGCATCTATTTCTCCTGCCTCCAACCCCTCACCCTCACTCTTTTGCCATGCAATGATCCTCTGCCCCCAGGAAGGAGTCAGCACCATGCCAATCAGACAGCTAGCTTTTCTCCCGTGTGCCGATCTGAGCCTCTCTGACTCAGAATACAGAGCAGCGAGTCGTATTACCCTTCTGTAGGCCTTTTGCGAGCTCATCCGTGGTGTATTGTCTTGTGCTGTCGACTGGAGTGAACAGTCATTGATTTATAGTGTTTAAAAATTAACATTAAATATATTCTTCGCATACATGGTTACACACGCATATTGTAAAGCAGACAGGCTGGTAGACTGGCAGACTGACTCGCACAGACTATAAAGCCAATCCCTTAAACTCACCTTGAGACACACGATAATCTTCTGGCAATCTGTGAGATGTTGCCCAGGGTGTTTGCATTTGCAAATTACCATGTCATATGAAGATTTTGAATGCATGATGTGAGGTCACCCTTCATCCTGCGTGCAGACCATTGCATAGGCACAGAAGCACGGCACGGCAGTTGTCGGTCACTGAGGTCAAAACAGCAGCAGGGAATGGAGACTACGGCTTACTTCGGGCAATGGAAAGACGTTGCCTTTTGGCGTGTTGATGGCGGACGTGCAGTCCGTGCAGCGATAGCCTGCGAGGCGTGCTGTACGGAATGTGGCGATGCACGTGCAATGGCCCCAGGGCAATTCAGTGCTGGCGGAATCGCAGTCTCTAGCATTCCGTGATGCCGCGCTGTCGTCTGGCGCTCTGAGAGAGTTGTTTGCATTCAGACAGATAGTGCAGTGACCGGGAAGAAGGGGGACGGGGGGGTGGGGGTGTTGGGTGGAAATCAAGGGGTATGGGGGTGGAGAGGAAAAGGGTGTGGAAAGCGGATTGCGGGTTGTCCTGTTGTGGGGCTGTTGAAATGGTTTATGGCCACGATTAAGCACGAGGCGGAGGAGGGTCGTGTGCCTTTTACGGAAGAATTGCCGTCACTGATCGCCCATTTGTTCTCCTGCCCCATGGTGGTCGCCCATCGATTGCGTGGCAACAGCAAATTGATTTCTGTGCGACTGGAGAGGCAGTCGGCTGGGTGCCTCTTGCACCCCTTTTCTCATCTCTCCCTTCATTCCTCTCCCCTCCTGCTCCTCCTCCTCCTCCTCCTCCTCCTCCTCCTCCTCCTCCTCCTCCTCCTCCTCCTCCTGCTTTTCTCACTTTTCCATCCCTCTCATTCCTTCTCTTTTTTTTTCAAGCGCTGCCCAGAATCACGAGCGTGTACAGTTCTAGTCACATAGCATACGGTTAATGCATATATATGCATTAAATAATGCTGGATGTGGGATTCCCTAGGGTTTTCGAAATGTATGATTCAAAGCAAGAAGATTTTTTGCCTCATCTCCGTGATTCACGTTTTGATATCCCACGAGGAATCCAGCTCAAT
Organism: Theodoxus fluviatilis; assembly: GCA_034096865.1. NCBI lineage: Eukaryota > Metazoa > Mollusca > Gastropoda > Cycloneritida > Neritidae > Theodoxus > Theodoxus fluviatilis. The sequence goes on along the minus strand of JAWQFJ010032565.1, from coordinate 7,799 downwards.
TATGCAGCATGAAATAGAAGAATATGAAATGGCTTTGGCCTATTTGACATTTTACCAAGCGTGATTCGTGTGTGTTCTTGATGATCAATGCATCGTCAAAATTTGAAGTGTGTGTGCGCGCGCGCGCGTGTGTGTGTGTTTGTATGTTTGCGTGCGTGTGTGTGTGCGTGAGCACGTGTGCGTGCGTGCGTGTGTGTGTGTGTGTGTGTGTGTGTGTGTGTGTGTGTGTGTGAGAGAGAGAATGACTGCGCGCGCGCCCGCGTGTGTGTGATTGCGTGTGAGTTCCTCACGCATGTGCGCTCGTGCACGTGTGTTTGTATGCGTTCGTGCGTGGCTTTCAGTTTTGAGTGACATAGTGACGTCTGTGCGTGACTTAATCTGTAGGCATGACATAACCTTACTGGTTTTCGCGACATGGCGTCATTTGCCGTTGAAAGGATGTCATATTGACCTGGCTGCCTTTCCGGATTACGACCCGTTTTGAAGTTTCTAGCACTGATCATAAAAGATCGTCGGACTCTCTCCCTCTCTGGCTCGGGGAGAAAAGCTTTGATCAAAAGCACGCAGCTGCAGCACGGTGCTGTAAAATTTTGTGTGCGCAACACAGAGATTGTCCCTTTGTCTGGTTCGTCCGAGCTCGATTTGAGGCTGATAGCCGCCGCTGAAAATGATCCTTCTTTAAGTTTCCGCCCAGTAAACCGAGGCACGCTAAAACCTCCCAAGTACAAGTCGCCCGATAAATCGAAGGTTTTCAGGCCAGTGGGAACGCTTTGAATGTTAAGCTTGTCCACTGGCTGGGGACGGCGACTTTTTGCTCTGGAGTGAGGCTTGCGTTCTCTTTGATGCGAGTCTTGATGCGCCTGCTTGAAAGTGGCGTGACGGCCTGGAGTCGCACCATGTTGGCGATAACCAGAGCCAATTGTGTAAAGTCCCTTCTTATCCTTTTCCCTGCTCTGTGCTGAAAGCACTCTGGTCCGCGCATCGACTTGGCTTATGTCGTCGAGTGTTCGAATCCAGAAATATCCATGAATCAATACCGTTTTGTTTTTGCAGAATCTGAAATGCAGCTATTTGGTTTTGCTGTCGTATTCCATTCCTCGCGGGAAACTATCGGAATTGTTTATCCCAACACCCATCGGTGTTCTCTTTATTGGGAAAATGACATACAACAATGACTGGATATGAAATTCATCTTCAGCTTTATGCAATTAGTCAGGTCTTCATTTAAATATACAGGCCGAAGTAAACCCCGTATAATTGGCGACCACCATCTGCCTGAGAAAGCACACTTCCACTTGCCTGGTTGTCTGAAAGCTCTTGAGACCATCAGTCATCGTGACTGTCAGCGAGTCCGCTCCTTGTCTGGCGGATGTCCGGCCAAGTCTCCGCTCTCCAGTGGTCATTGCTGGCTTGCATAGCTTTTGGTCTGTGTCCCTTCCGCCTTTCCTTGCCCTTCTCCCCTTCTCTCCCCACCCTCACCCCCACCGCCATCCCCTACCCCCACCCCAACCCCCGCACAAATATCAAGCCCCATAAACCCCACCCCAAATCACTTCCCATCGCCCTTCCACTCTTAGCTCCCGTCTCATTTCATGTTTTTCTCTCAGAACTGTTCTAAACATAAGAAAAATGTAAGGAAAGATGTGTGAACAAGAGGCTTGCATAAGGGACGCATTGTGAAGGCAGGGGGAACGACGAAAGAAAAAGCAGAAGGCGTGTGCAGCAGGGAGGAACAACTGCACGACATGAGGAATGACAATGAAATGGAGTAGGCGTGCTGAGCCCTGAAATGGACGATGCCAGGGCACTTGACTGGATGGGTCTTGCAGATGAAAGAGACAGGAGATATTATTCTGTGGACTGACTAGTGGGGACACCACAGATAAACGAGCGAGAAAGGGGACGGAGAGAGAGGAGAAAAAAATAGATATGTTGGAAAAGAGATCTCCGAGGCACTAAGCTCTGAGATGGCAACTCGGGTAGAAAGAACTTTAAGAAAGGAAGTGGAAGGAAGGGAGGGATGGGAGGAGGTAACATCACAGGGATGCAGATGAAGATGGGTCGAGACAGGAGGAAGGCCAGGGAAACGTAGGGGAACCATGGCAGACACAGAGGGGGGCGAAGAGAATTCCAACGAGAGCAGCCAAGAGGAAAATTTAGGTGGACTCTAATCTCGCGCCTCCCGGAGGGTTGTCACAAATGGTTAGTGATGGCGTTCACTATCTACGGTGCTGAACATCAATTCCCCAATCAAGCAATGGCTGCCCTTTCTGCGTCTTCGATCTGTCTTCCTCTCTGCCTTCCCTGATTGGAAACTGTACTCACTTGGAGTGCCGTTTAGACTCGCTGTTCTTGTTCGTCTCATCTAGTATCTACTTGCAGTGTAGGCAATCAGCGCACCGTGCCTTTAAGTGCGCTTTGGTTTGTTCGAAAATTGGTTGTAAATTCTTCCGAATAGCCTCAGGTCTGTCAAGGAGGGTAAGCCGACAGACGCGTGTGTACAAGTTATAAGCAGAGACGTGAGAAGTACAGGAACATTCTGTTTAGATGTATCTGTAAGATTTTAAACATGAAGACTGTTTAGCGGTGGAAATGATAAAGGCAACCAACTGATCAGCGTCAAAATATTGAAGAGCACGAAAAACCAAAATCACCATGAAATAACAGGGAATGACTTGGCAAGGGAAGAAAGTGTTTTTCCTGTACGAAACAATTAAAATCAAAGCCGAAAGCCTCTTTTTCTCTTTTGGAAACACAAATTGAAAGAGAAAGAGAAAGAAGCTGTCCAAATGCCGTAAGAACATCTAAATTATAGGAAAGGCCCTTCACTCATATGAGGCTTTACAGCGGACGCGTTTCTTCACAGAGCAGTTCTGGCATTATGACCTGGAACCAGTGGTACTGCACATGGACTTCTTTCTGGCATGCGCACTGTCTCTCGCTGTTCTGGTCTGGCCTGGCTGATTGCAATCATGACGGCATCTCCTGAACAGGGTGGGAGTGGGGATCTTGCATGTCGGGTTTGTGTATGGTGAAGGGATGGAATGTATGAAGGGTTTCCCTGTATGTCATGTGACAGTGAGACTGGGCTCCGTCTAGGACTACAGAGGTGAAAGAGAAACCTTCACAACCCTCCATCTCTGGCACCTAGCGTGTTCACAGGCTGAGAGACCTCGGGAGACAGGCTTGCAGTCAGGACTCGTAGATCTCGCCAGTAGCGCGTGCCTTGAAATCCGACTCCCTCTCCAACATTCCCTTTCCCCTTTTCTGTTCCCCCTCCCCTCCTTGCCCTCCCTCCCTGCACGCGTCCTCTGTTTACCTCTTTCTTCCGCACTTCTCTCCCTCGCTGATTCTCCCGGGTTCCTTCAACTTTGTTGTGCGTTTATGAACCGTTGCTTTCCATTAACAACATATTTGGCACATGTTTTGGCATTGCAAGCACACGCTTGCATCACAAGTTCTGATCGTTCTGTTTCTTCCTTGCTTATAGGACTCTTCTTGAGTCTTCTCTACCGAGTTTCCTGAGGCGGTTTTCCAACCCAACCTCTTTTTTTCCCCTAGCAGCTCCTACCTCACCCCGCACCCCACCTTCTCCACTTCACTCCATCGCCTTTTCCCGTCCCCCTCTTCTTCCTCTCCTGTTGTTCCCTTCATTTGGAACTAAATAAAATTCGGCACACCCACTCTGAATTTCCCAGGAGAACAGTCCTTACGGGACGATCGCTGGACTGTATGATTACGCCGTTTCCCCGTCTCGCCTCTACCTCGCCAACGCCGCGGTATGCAGATAAGAAAGCTTATTTGCATAACGGAAATGACGACCCGTGCTTGTCGTAAGAGTGGGGCTTCTCGTCAAATCTCATGAGGCTTTGCTCGTGCTTTCATTGAGAAAAAAAATTCCCTCGGTGGGTCATCGATGGATGAATATGAATAATTATATGACGAACTGCTCGAATGAACATCTCTGACAGCGAGGCTGATTGAATTACTTTCATTGAAAGGTTAAAGACCTGCGAGTGTTCGGCATTTTGTTCTGATGTCAGTGTCTGCTACTGTGCTGCAATAAGCAGAAAGTCTAGCAAAAAAGTAGTGAATAGAAATATTAAGATTATCATATTCCGTGGATTAATGCAACTTATGCAGATATTTTGGTATGGTACAGAAGCACTTGAGAAAACCTTTTGCGATTTGCATCTGCACTTGCGGCTGGCGCGCGACTGGTTATAACTAGACAATCTAAAACATATGGGTGACCAAAGCTTTGGTGTATATTTGTCAGATATCAAAGATGTCATTACATAATTATTGTAGAGTTATCTTTGCATGTTTTGCGAACTTAAAGGCAGAATGGAAATGAATCGCGAAGATTGAGAGTGAATGCAAAAGACAAGCAGCAAAGGACAAGCAGCAAAGGACAAGACTACACTAAGTCGAAGTCACGCACTTTAGTCCAACCCTTGCTCGAATATCTCACAGGAGGTGTAGCACGGAACGAGTCTACCGTATTGTTATTATTTTGCATCCCGATCATGTTTCCCTTAGAGAGATCTGGAATCGTCATAATTATCTTCCTTGTCTTTGTGTACCTTTGCCTGTGCTCCAGCGAGCTCTTTAGCGTGGAGAGGAGCACTTTTCCTTGTGTTACTTTCTACCTTCCCCCCTTATTTCTTGCTCGAGGCTGAATATTCAGGGGAAACTACTTCTAACTCTGCATGATCTCTAACATCATATGCGTGGCGTCATTGGGGCATACGTTATGACTTCCGCTTCCTGTCTGGGTGGTCTGAGAAGCCGACATCTGCACCATCCCGACCTTTCCGGATGTGTGCCCTGTCCGAGACAGAGGACGCTCATTGACTGCCCGCTGTTCCTCTTTCTGGACTTCTCAATTAAGGGGAGACTTGTGTTGTGATGACATGGAAGCTTGTATATGATTATACGCGTTTCGTCTTTGAATTGTATTCTGCATTAACGTATTGTAGTTTGTTGTCGTCGTTATTGGCTGCAAGGGAAGACTGCCTCTTCGTGCATGGGCATTGAAAAATTAGTTTTCCTGTGAGTTGACTGTATCTTCTGCTCAAAGGCGACACACATCCATTTTCTGCAATGGATGTGAACTGACGCCGTACGAGATCGCTAGAGACCTTGCAGGCGTCGAAAAAAGCCGTGTAATCTTTGAAACGAAGAACCCTCGTCGTGCGTTAACACGCAATAAAATCTCAAGTGCCATTCAGAATTGGCCACCTTGCATCATGTTGAATGATACGAGAACGGTTTTTTTCTGTAAAGAAAATGACTTCATTGGGAGATGTGAAAGTTTGGGATTTTCCCTGGTGGCTTCCTAGTAGCAGTGGAAGACACTGTCCAGGCGGAAAGGGTCCTCTGCACATAGCGTTTTTGGTGATTTGATGATCACTGGCAATGCTGCGACTTTTACAGGATATATTCCTCAGAACTGTCATAGACTGATTACAAATCCTCGAAGTAGATAGGCTTCATGGACTTGGCAATCTGCTGTGTCCATGGGACGATAAGATAACTGACCTCCGCACTCCCAGCGGAAGTGGAGACTTCTGGATAGATAAGTCTGCGCAGGCACATGAAGGAGATGAGTGTACGTGTTCAAGAGGAAGCAGATGTTTTTATCTGTAATTTTGGGAGTTGCGACCTATGAGGAAGTCACACTTTAAAAAAAAGTAATTTCGAAATTTGTTCTTATGGAACTGCAGCATTAATAATAACTTTTTCTCATAAAGGGAAATTTCGTACATCAAAAAGTTGTGTGTGACGCCCACTAAAAATAGAAAAATAAAATAATAAAAAGTACACTTGTGCGTATCTGTTGACAATGGAGAAAACGGAGGGGCTGCAGTGAGAACCGGCAGACGTTTCACACACAAACCGCACGTCATCACTCGACTTCTCGGGTCAAAGGGTACGGGAAAAACTAGACCACGTGACGAGAGACATGAAAATGAGAGGCACACAGAGGATGGGAGGAGACAGATTTAGGAGACACGCGGCAAGGAACTGCCACAGACACGGAATGAGCTGAAGGGAATGGGTAATTGAAATTTCAGACTACAGTAGAGGAAGGAGAGGAGGCGATTCCAAGAAGAGGAAAAGAAACTCAAATCGACTCTGTCATGTTCAGTTTGCAGATGCAATGGTCTGTGTTTCACGGATCCCAGGGTTGCATCCGTTGGCAAGGGTTTCTGATCGCATAGTCACTCTTTATCGAGTAGCAAAAGCATGGACCTATTGGGACAGTGAAGAAACATTGTAGCGAAAAGAAAACGTGATACAGCGATGGTCCACGATCGGTTTGGTATGCCCTTGGGGAAGTGGAGACTACGTGAGCACGTGACTAGTCGTGCCTCTCGTCTGTCTACGTGCATATGCACGTCTTTCCTTATTTTCCGTATTTGCCAGTTGAGATTCTATCGCTTGGCTTGAAAGACACGGGACAAAGTTTAAAGGGATTTGAAATCTGGTTGTGTGCAAGTTGCTCCATGCAAGCATTCACCTCCGCACATCTTCTCCCTCTCTCCAAGTTGCATGGCGGCTGTGCCAAGCTGGAGGCGGGGACGGGTGTGGAAGTTTATGAGGAGTTATAATAACTGCCGCCCTGGCTCCGCATGGCAAGTTCATCTTGGGACTCCATCCCTCTCTCTGATTCATTTCCTCCCTCTCTGGGAAGCAGCACCTCGCTGTCTGCCTGGGTCGAGGCTGGAGGCGTGGAGGCAGGCAGTGAAGAGCTAGGGGTGTGAAGAGAAGATGAGAAGGCTGAGGTGTTTGAAGAAGGGGTGATGGTGGAGGGGAATGGAAAAGACATTATGGGAAAGAGCTATCACCTGAGCAAGGGGTAGGAACGAATGTCGGCCATTGTTTGGGTCCTGACTGGGAACTCTAGCCTGGACTTCTGTCCTGTCCACCCCCGCCCTGCTCTCCTCCTCTGCACTGAACCTGTCGGGCATTGCTCCCCACGATTGGTGCCCCCACCCCTTGTGCAAACATACACTCGAGCATGTGCGCTCACGCGCACGATCAGCACAGAATATGGCCTCTGTAATCATTCTCACAGCAGCACTTTCAAACCTTCCACCCACAGTTCAGAACTTTTAAACATCCATCACCTCCCTGAATTTTCCCTTCCTCTTCCTTCTTTCTCTCTCTTCCCCCCCCCCCCCCCTCCCCTTTCCTCTTTCATCTCCTCTGTATCGCTCCTCATCCCCCGCTCCCCCCACCACACCCCACCCCCACTCGTAACTTGTGAGTGACGGTGTCACTGTGATAAGAAATCGGAGATCGAGTCACTCGTGAGAGCACGCGAAACACAATGGTGCTTTGTGGAGGATTCTGCTTCTCGCAGTTCGAAAACGTCGATGCCAGGCATAAGAGGGAGAAGGCGCCCAGGAGAGACTGACAGACGTGACAGAGATGATGAATCGACAGACAATCTGCATTTTTTAGGTGTAGACGAGGGAAAATGCATCAATGCTGAAGTAACAATCATGCCTGCGTAGACGGGTTCGACCACGTTTTTGTTAGTTTCAAGAAGAAAGAAAGCCGGATTTTTTTTCCCAATGCGACTGACAACTTTGGTTGTGGAAAGCTTTCCACGGTGTGCTGCTGGACTAGTATTGTAGACGTGAAGTCATGTGCGTTCCTTGTTCGTGTGCGTGGGTACGCAGATGGATGGTTAGAGTTTGAGTGTTCGCGAGTGTGTGTGGAAAGTGGCTTGCCTTCACAGCGCATACCTGGGTAAGCTTATCCTGCTTAAGGCAAGACACTACTAG
>JAWQFJ010032564.1:27500-28596 GCA_034096865.1 Theodoxus fluviatilis | reverse complement strand
AATTCACTTGGCAACGCTCAACAATGGCGAAAGTACAAGGATATGGTGTGGTTTTATATAGTGACTTATCACACATGTCAGGGTCTCAAATGACACAAATAAAAATGCCATCTACATTATCAAGGAACATTGTTAGAGAGGATCGCCACGGCACTGTCAGGGCACCTGCTGTTGGTGCTCTGTCTCTCTTCTGTCTCTCTCTCTCTCTGTCTCTGTCCTCTCTCTGTCTCTGTCATCTGTCCTCTCTCTGTCTCCTGTCTCTCTTTTTCTGTCCCTCTCTGTCTCTGTCTCTTCTCTCTCTCTCTATGTCTCTGACTCTCTCTGTTCTCTCTGTCTCTGTCTCTCTCTCTCTGTCCTCTCTGATTCTTTTACCTCACTTAGCTGCGATCACCGCCGTGGTCTTTTCCATCCTGCAGCATTACCTGCGAGACACTCCATCACTTGTATCTCACATATCCACTGTACACTCATAGGTCACGACTTGCTCTGCTGCTATCTAGCCTCTCTCGCTGTGTCTGGTGACTGTGTTATCTGCTCCTCGGCACACTCTGATCGGCTGTCTATCTCTTCGCACGCGACACCACCTCACTGACATGCGTCCGATCTGTGTTCTCGTCCACACACATTCGGGCATTCCGCGCGTGCGTCTCACTCGTCTACACGTCACGCGCACACGCACAGCCTGCGTCTCTTGGTCCAGCATCACATGCAATGTAGTGTCAGTCTACATGCTCCGCACAGTCTCGTCTACTATCATCATGTCTCTGACGTATACTGCCTCACTTGATTTCATACACGTATATCTCTTGTAATGTCTCTGTCTCTCTCTGTGGTTCTCTGTGTCGCACGAGACTTCGCACTCAAGAGACCGCTTCGCTCGAGCATCGTTGTATAAGTACACGTCTTGTGCCGTCAGCATCATACGCTTTCACTCGCTATGTCAGTTACTTGTACTCAGATGCTATCGCTATCCCGAGCTCGTGTCTCATCACTTGACCCGTCTGTGTATCTGTGTCACTCGTCTTTCCCTTACATGTTCATCTCTAGCGTATCTGTGTGTGTGTCTCGAGTGTCCTGCGTCGTGTCTTCTGCAAGT
>JAWQFJ010032564.1:17500-22500 GCA_034096865.1 Theodoxus fluviatilis | reverse complement strand
CACCCTGCATCTGCATATTCCATCTCTATCATCAGCACGCCGTCCTCCACTCACCCTGCATCTGCATATTCCATCTCTATCATCAGCACGCCGTCCTCCACTCACCCTGCATCTGCATATTCCATCTCTATCATCAGCACTCCGTCCTCCACTCACCCTGCATCTGCATATTCCATCTCTATCATCAGCACTCCGTCCTCCACTCACCCTGCATCTGCATATTCCATCTCTATCATCAGCACTCCGTCCTCCACTCACCCTGCATCAGCATATTCCATCTCTATCATCAGCACTCCGTCCTCCACTCACCCTGCATCTGCATATTCCATCTCTATCATCAGCACTCCGTCCTCCACTCACCCTGCATCAGCATATTCCATCTCTATCATCAGCACTCCGTCCTCCACTCACCCTGCATCAGCATATTCCATCTCTATCATCAGCACTCCGTCCTCCACTCACCCTGCATCTGCATATTCCATCTCTATCATCAGCACTCCGTCCTCCACTCACCCTGCATCTGCATATTCCATCTCTATCATCATCACGCCGTCCTCCACTCACCCTGCATCTGCATATTCCATCTCTATCATCAGCACTCCGTCCTCCACTCACCCTGCATCTGCATATTCCATCTCTATCATCAGCACGCCGTCCTCCACTCACCCTGCATCTGCATATTCCATCTCTATCATCAGCACTCCGTCCTCCACTCACCCTGCATCTGCATATTCCATCTCTATCATCAGCACTCCGTCCTCCACTCACCCTGCATCTGCATATTCCATCTCTATCATCAGCACTCCGTCCTCCACTCACCCTGCATCTGCATATTCCATCTCTATCATCAGCACTCCGTCCTCCACTCACCCTGCATCTGCATATTCCATCTCTATCATCAGCACTCCGTCCTCCACTCACCCTGCATCAGCATATTCCATCTCTATCATCAGCACTCCGTCCTCCACTCACCCTGCATCTGCATATTCCATCTCTATCATCAGCACTCCGTCCTCCACTCACCCTGCATCTGCATATTCCATCTCTATCATCAGCACTCCGTCCTCCACTCACCCTGCATCAGCATATTCCATCTCTATCATCAGCACTCCGTCCTCCACTCACCCTGCATCTGCATATTCCATCTCTATCATCAGCACTCCGTCCTCCACTCACCCTGCATCAGCATATTCCATCTCTATCATCAGCACGCCGTCCTCCACTCACCCTGCATCTGCATATTCCATCTCTATCATCAGCACTCCGTCCTCCACTCACCCTGCATCTGCATATTCCATCTCTATCATCAGCACTCCGTCCTCCACTCACCCTGCATCTGCATATTCCATCTCTATCATCAGCACTCCGTCCTCCACTCACCCTGCATCTGCATATTCCATCTCTATCATCAGCACTCCGTCCTCCACTCACCCTGCATCTGCATATTCCATCTCTATCATCAGCACGCCGTCCTCCACTCACCCTGCATCTGCATATTCCATCTCTATCATCAGCACTCCGTCCTCCACTCACCCTGCATCTGCATATTCCATCTCTATCATCAGCACGCCGTCCTCCACTCACCCTGCATCTGCATATTCCATCTCTATCATCAGCACGCCGTCCTCCACTCACCCTGCATCTGCATATTCCATCTCTATCATCAGCACGCCGTCCTCCACTCACCCTGCATCTGCATATTCCATCTCTATCATCAGCACGCCGTCCTCCACTCACCCTGCATCTGCATATTCCATCTCTATCATCAGCACGCCGTCCTCCACTCACCCTGCATCTGCATATTCCATCTCTATCATCAGCACTCCGTCCTCCACTCACCCTGCATCTGCATATTCCATCTCTATCATCAGCACGCCGTCCTCCTCAAAGCTGTCAAAGTAGCTGATGATATTGGGGTGATCCAGCATCTTCAACACGTTCACCTGGAAGAGACGGCAAGAACCTCTTCATGTTCATCTTCAATCTTCAGTGTGTGTCAAAGACGACATAGATGTCATGTGTCTGAGTCATGTGTCTGAGTCATGTGTCTGAGTCATGTGTCTGATGGTGCTGGTTGAAATGGGAAATGATGTAGAGCAGTTAAGACAAAACAGCCGCCATGATTACTGGCTTTGTCAAGAAAAAAAGTTTCTCCTGATTTTTTTTGTTCCTTTTTTCTCTCTGCTTCAATGAAGAAAAGAGAAAAGAAGAAAAGAACAAAAGAGAGAAAGAGAAAGAAAGAGTGAAAGAGAAAGAAAGAGAGAAAGAAAGAAAGAAAGAGAGAAAGAAAGAAAGAAAGACAGACAGAAAGAAAGAAAGAAAGGAGAAAGAGACACAAAGACAAAGAGAGACACTAAGACAGACACAACTACAAATAGATACAAAGACAAAGAAAGAAAAAGAAAAAAAAAGGGAATTCTGCAAGACAGACCTACAGACAGACCTACAGACACACAGACAGACACACAGACAGACACACAGACACACAGACAGACAGACAGAAACAGAGAGACACATCACGCTATGTCCCCCTGGACACCATGCATAAGCCAGCAAATTCACTGCCAAATTGATGCTCCTACTCTCGTGAGATGACCATTACCATGGTAAACATGGCAGCCTCTAGATTATGCATGGTGTCATGCTGGAGGTGGCGAGAATTTCACGGGAGAGAAAGGTCATTTTTTGTGGGACGCAGCCGGACTTCGGGTGGTGAGAGCTACTACAAGGGTATGGGTTTACTTCAGGCCCAGTTCATACTGAGAATTTGAAGAGTAGGGGGCTCTATCGCCCACTGCAGTGCACCCATGTGTATCAAACTTCCAACATCAAGTCACAAAGCACTGCCTCACCTCATTGAGGGCAAGGTTTCGTTCATTGGCGTTGAGGTCATGCATGTTGACTTCCTTCAGGATGACCAGGTACTCGTCGTCTTTCTTCTTGTACAGCACGGCAGCACCATAGGCACCTGGTGAAACAACAGATACTGCACTGCCAAGAGCAATTTTAGGCCTTGAAGTTCCAATCCAGTGTAATATTCGATCTATCGTCTTCCTGTACAGGTGATTGGTTGCTTCAGAGAGAGCAGCACTCTGCTGCTAGGATTGGTCAAGAGGATCTCACACCAACGCAAACATGTCACCACAGCACTGCAGGATCTGCCCTGGCTATGGGTTGAGGAGAAAGTTCAAAGTACATACCCCCACAAGAGCATAAGGAAACAATAGGTTAAGGCCACACTAATGGACTCATCAAGGAGAGGGGTGCTTGAAGGTGACGTGCTGCACCACCAGACGGGCCACATCACCTCATTGGCTGAGATTTGCTGTGTATTTACATCGGTGTTTATGCTCGAGACAGGGCATAAACGCCGATGTTCATACACAGCAAATCACAGCCAATGGGGTGATGTGGGCCGTCTGGCGGTGAAGCACGTCACTTTCAAGCACCCCTCTCCTTGGACGAGTCCACTAGTGTGGCTCATTAATGGAAGTCTTACTAGATAAAGTTTGGTTCAGGTAACATGGGGAGGAAAAAAATAGAGAAAATGACTAGGTAGATTAGAACTTGTTTTAAGTTCAAGGAACGGCTACGATACCTTGAATGTCTCTGTCAGAGGAAAAACGTGGTCTCAAGATGAAAGAAATGAGAACAAACTGTGTGATAAATCTTGGTTTACAGTTTGCAGCCAGAAAGAAATGATAATAATATCACTGCCACTGTCAGAATTTAGTTTCACACAACATTTTAAGAAGACGGAAAACCCCAAAAGATTGATAAATTTGTGGCACAATTTAAGGTCCGTTGGGTGACCAGAAACTTTTTGTTTTTTGGAGGGGGGGGGGTGGGGGGTGGGGGTGGGGGTGGAGGGGGGGGTGGTGGTATTTGAGTTGTCATAATGATATTGTTTGCATGTTTTCATGTTATTTTTATTTATACTATGGTAAAACAAGAAGGGCAAAGCCCATACCACTCACATGCTTGACCTTGACCTTTATATGACCTTGACCTTCAGGTGACCTTCAAGGTCAAGGTCAAACAACTAAACCTACCAATGACATCATACACAAAGAAATGCTTTACACATTTTCCCTACCAAAATACATGTGACCTTGACCCAAGGTCAAGGTCATCCAAGGTCATGCAACACAAAGCTGTTCATTCAAGACATAGGAAGCACAATGGTGCTTATTGGCACTTTCTACCATGAGATATGGTCACTTTTAGTGGTTCACTACCCCATTTTGGTCACATTTCATAAGGGTCAAAGTGACCTTGACCTTGATGATATGTGAACAAATGTGTCTCATGATGAAAGTATAACATGTGCCCCACATAATTATTAAGTTTGAAACAGTTATCTTCCATAGTTCAGGGTCAAGGTCACTTCAAAATATGTATACAATCCAACTTTGAAGAGCTCCTGTGACCTTGACCTTGAAGCAAGGTCAACCAAACTGGTATCAAAAGATAGGGCTTGCTTTGACCTATATACCACTTGTAGCTAAGGTCGCCATTCTCAATAACGTGGGAGAAAATTGCGAAAATGTGAAAAATGACTGTTTTTGAGACCACATTTATGGCTCCTGTGACCTTGACCTTGAAACAAGGTCAAGTCACTATGTATGTTTTTTGAGGCCTTGTCATCATACACCATCATGCCACATTTGGTATTGATAGACTTAATAGTCTCCGAGAAAAATCCAACGTTTAAGTTTTTTACGCCCGGACGCCCGGACGGACGGACGAAACGGCTCAGTACATAGACTCACTTTTGCTTCGCATGTGAGTCAAAAATAAGAAAATAAAACAGATGTTGCCATTTTTCCAAGTCCTGCAACAGCCTTCAGAGACCTGCATCAGCCTTCAGAGCCCTGCAACAGCCTTCAGAGACCTGCATCAGCCTTCAGAGACCTACAACAGCCTTCAGAGACCTGCAACAGCCTTCAGAGACCTACAACAGCCTTCAGAGACCTGCAACAGCCTTCAGAGACCTACAA
>JAWQFJ010032564.1:7500-12500 GCA_034096865.1 Theodoxus fluviatilis | reverse complement strand
TGCAGTGTATTGCACCCTACTGCTCTAGATGTGCAGTGTATTGCACCCTACTGCTCCAGATGTGCAGTGTATTGCACCCTACTGCTCTAGATGTGCAGTGTATTGCACCCTACTGCTCTAGACGTGCAGTGTATTGCACCCTACTGCTCTAGATGTGCAGTGTATTGCACCCTACTGCTCCAGATGTGCAGTGTATTGCACCCTACTGCTCCAGATGTGCAGTGTATTGCACCCTACTGCTCTAGATGTGCAGTGTATTGCACCCTACTGCTCCAGATGTGCAGTGTATTGCACCCTACTGCTCTAGATGTGCAGTGTATTGCACCCTACTGCTCCAGATGTGCAGTGTATTGCACCCTACTGCTCCAGATGTGCAGTGTATTGCACCCTACTGCTCCAGATGTGCAGTGTATTGCACCCTACTGCTCCAGATGTGCAGTGTATTGCACCCTACTGCTCCAGATGTGCAGTGTATTGCACCCTACTGCTCTAGATGTGCAGTGTATTGCACCCTACTGCTCTAGATGTGCAGTGTATTGCACCCTACTGCTCCAGATGTGCAGTGTATTGCACCCTACTGCTCCAGATGTGCAGTGTATTGCACCCTACTGCTCCAGATGTGCAGTGTATTGAACCCTACTGCTCCAGACTACAGCGAACTAAAGATCTAACCCTGCACTGCACTGCACTACAGCATTTGGCAGTTTGAAACCCCCCCCCCCACACACACACACACACACCCCGCACATAGACAGGGCCACCCACTTCCAAGATGTCTTCCAGCTGTTGTACCACCAGGGCGGAGTCGCTGTGGATGGCTGCGGGACAGGATAGGAAGTCCAGGCGGACAGGGCAGCCATCTTGCTGCCTGTCCAGGGCCACCGATGCCAGGGAGGAGAAGAATTCCCGCACCCAGTTCCTCTCCACACTGTCTTTGGTCAACATCTGCAGCACAATTGTGTGAGTGTAAAACACGGTGAGCCACTTGGTGCCCCCCCTCATCAGCTGGACCCCCTGGCTGCAGGGCTTTCGGGGCCTGCTCCAGTAGCTCAGCCAGGGGCCTGCTCCAGTAGCTCAGCCAGGGGCCTGCTCCAGTAGCTCAGCCAGGGGCCTGCTCCAGTAGCTCAGCCAGGGGCCTGCTGTAGTAGCTCAGCCAGGGGCCTGCTCCAGTAGCTCAGCTAGAGGCCTGCTCCAGTAGCTCAGCCAGGGGCCTGCTCTAGTAGCTCAGCCAGGGGCCTGCTCCAGTAGCTCAGCTAGAGGCCTGCTCCAGTAGCTCAGCCAGGGGCCTGCTCCATGTAGCAGAAGGGGATAACTACGAGGGGGCATTAGGACCTGGTCATATTTAGATCCTACAGTGCATTGAAACCACTCTGGATGATCAAGTCAAACCCTGCAGAGCAATTGGCTGCTTGGCATATCCTAAATCCCAACCCAGGAAAATATAACACCCCCGACCCCCCCCCCCCCCCCCACTCCCCCCCCCCCCCCCCCACACACACACACCACACACACAGAGACACACATGCATGCATTTACACACACACACACAAACACACACACACACACACACACACACATACAAACACACACACACACAAACACACACACACACACACACACACACACACACACACAAACACACACAAACGGGTGGAGACACAGAGAGCAATCACACTGACCCTATCTTCCTTGAGACAGAGCTGAATGGCCGGGCCGGCGCAGGTGACGATGAATGCGACACTCATTAATCTCCTTCCCCCCAACACCTGGCGCACCTGGTCTGCTCAGGTGAAACAAAGAAATTAGTGACACACAGTAAATATTAGGTAATTTACTAGTAAAGGGTATACAGTCAAAGACGGATAAGACAAAATTGAAGGGACCACCTTTTTATTGTCTGCTATCCGTGTTTTCGAGTTCCACATGCTGTTGGCTGGTCACTTTGTGGAGAAAAAGTCCAAGATTGAGGTCTGCTTTCTTTGGCTGGTTGCGCTGTTTTCCACCTCTCGTTCTACAGAGGCCAGGCTGTCAAGAGCTGTCACATCCGCTGGCAGGCTGTGTTTGCTCAAGTACCAGAACGAGAGTTTAGGAGTGCTTTAAGCTTACGAGATGAGTGATTGTGAGGAGTCTTCGGGATGAGACAGAGACTGACCGCCGGACACCTGGGTTTGATCAAGTACCGTGACAAGAGTTTCGAGTTGCGCAGACAAGTTACAGAACAATCGGGGTGTTTGGGGCTTAGTTTCCATTGAGTGGTAAGCGCTTTTCGAGTTGAGTGGCGAGATATCTCCTTTCGAGTTGAGGGTACTTCAGAACATGACATAGAAGAGAATAATCGGGACCGGGTTTTCTTTGTGTGGTAACCGCGTTTTCGCCGTAAGCATGTTTGAGTTGGGTGTCTTTGCCTGTATATAGAGGGCGAGATGGATGGTGTTTTACGGCCCATGTAGGCTGTGTCATGTAAGGCCATTGAGCATGACAATCACTTGAACAGTTCAAACATAAATCAAGTCACATGTCCCTAGCTGTTCACCTCTTACAAATCGTGTAGGGAGATGCGATGAGTCCATTCTTACCCCGAACCAGAGGGGGAGAGCTGGTCTGAAAATTGCAAAAATGAACCTTGTTTGTCCCCACCCTGGCTATTTACTCCCAAAGAGGTGAGATGCTGGTGCCAGACTGTAATCTACGACAACAAGCGAAGGGTGATCACTTGAGTCTGGCGGTGCAAAGTTGCAGGGGCAAGCTTTTTGGAGAATCAACTTTTCTTTTTTGGGTAAGGAGGTGTATCTGTTCTCGTTGTTTTAGAGAATTAACCCCTTCTTTCTTTTTTCTTTTTGGTCAGATGGTGTATCTGTTCTCTTTATTTTGGAGAATTAACTTCTTCTTCAGGCCTATTTACTCCCAAAGAGGAGGGGCGGTGTCATGGTGTCGGACTGTAATCTATGACAAGAGAAGATGACAAATCAAGCATGGAAAAGTTGCAAAGTTGCAGGGGCAAGCTTTCGGAGAATTAACTCATTCTTCAGGCCTATGTACTCCCAAGGGACCTAAGGTGGTGTTAGAATGATGTTGAAAGTAGCCTGATGACCAGGGGGTAAATAAAGCATAGTTTATGCATCCCTCAATTGCTGCAACTTCCTTATTTCCTTCTTCTTTTCCTTCTGTTTCCTCTTCTTTCTTCCTCTCCTCCTCCTTTTCCTATCTCCAACTCCCAAATTATCTTTGCTTCCTTTGACAACTTCATAATCTCCTTGTTTTCACTTTCCCCTGTTCCTTTTCCTCTATCTCCACCTCAAGTTCCTCCACCACCCCCTCCTGTTGTTGCGTGTATTTTTGTTCTCTTTCGCTTCTTGCTCCCTTCCTCCTCAACCTCCTCAATCTCCTCTTCCTCCTCAAACTTCTCTTCCTCCTCAACCTCCTCTTCCTCCTCAAACTACTCTTCCTCCTCAACCTCCTCTTCCTCCTCAACCTCCTCTTCCTCCTCAACCTCATCTTCTTCCTCAACTTCCTCTTCCTCCTCAAACTCCTCTTCCTCCTCAACCTCCTCTTCCTCCTCAAACTACTATTCCTCCTCAAACTCCTCTTCCTCCTCAACCTCCTCTTCCTCCTCAATCTCCTCTTCCTCCTCAACCTCCTCTTCCTCCTCAACTTCCTCTTTCTCCTCTTCCTCCTCTTCCTCCTCCTCCTCCTCAACTTCCTCTTCCTCCTTAAACTCCTCTTCCTCCTCAAACTCCTCTTCCTCCTCAAACTCCACTTCTTCCTCAAACTCCTCTTCCTCCTCAAACTCCTCTTCCTCCTCAAACTCCTCTTCATCCTCAAACTCCTCTTCTTCCTCAAACTCCTATCCTCCTCAAACTCATCTTCCTCCTCAACCTCCTCTTCCTCCTCAACCTCCTCAAACTCCTCTTCTTCCTCAAACTTCTCTTCCTTCTCAAACTCTTTCACTTCTTGCACCTCCTCCTCTGACTCTTCTCCACTTCTTGCTCTTCTTCACCTCTTCATTCTCCTCCTCAGCTCCATCACTTCTTCCTCCTCCTAGTCCTCTGACTCCTTTTTCTTTGTGCTACTCCTCCTCCTCCTCCTCTTTCATCTCCTCCTCCTCTTCTTCTTTCTCCTTCAACTCCTCCTCCTCTTCCTCCTTCAACTCCTTATCCTCCTCATATTGCTCATCTTCCTCCTTCAACTCTTCCTCCTGCTCTTGCTCCTCCACCAACTCCTATTGCTCCTCCTCCTTCAACTTCTTCTCTTCCACCTCTTTCTCCTCCTATATGAACTCCAACTCCTCATCTGTCACTACCTTCACCTCTTCTTCCTCCTCCTCCTCCTTCAACTCCTCCTCCACCTTCAACTCCTCCTCCTTCTTCAACTCCTCCTCCTCCTTCAAATTCTCCTCCTCCTTCAACTTCTCCTCCAGCTCCTCTTCCTCTTCCTTCACCACCCTTTGCTCCTTCTCCCTCAACTCATCTTCCTCTCCCTCCTCCTCTTCCTACCCAGCAGGGCCTCCAGGGATGCGGAGTCTGAGTTGTACTCGAGCAGCAGGGTGGAGGGCAGCGCTGCCTGGCGCAGGGCTGCGGAGTTGCGGATGCGGTTGGACAGCAGCACCAGGCGAACCGGAGACTGACTGGGATGGCCGCCTCGACCTCCAAACAACTCGTCCGCATGCACCGCCTCATCCTGAAAAACAATGGTGCCATCTGACCCCACATGGTGACTGGTGGGAGATGCAGCCTGGAAGGAGGAAGGGTGCTCATGTACCTGGGCATGTATGGTTTCCGCCAGAGGTGAGGGGTCAGTGTCAGACTATAATCTATGACCACAAGAGAAGGGCGACAATCAAATCTGGTCATCAACAACTGCACAGACTACCTGGAAGAAGGTGGACACCACCTTTCCATCTTGGACCACTATGAACCACTTCAGATGGATCCCACCGGGCAACACGAAATACATTCTAGTCCATTAGAGACTTCACCTGGCAGCGAAAGGGTCTTTAGCAC
>JAWQFJ010032560.1:7500-12500 GCA_034096865.1 Theodoxus fluviatilis | reverse complement strand
CAAACTAGCATTACAGGTACAAACTTCCTCGACAGGTACATACTTCCACTACAGGTTCAAATTGTCACTACAGGTACAAACTCCAACTACAGGTACAAACTCCCATTACAGGTACAGACTCCCACTACAGGTACAAACTTCCACTACAGGTACAAACTCCCATTACAGGTACAAACTTCCATTACAGGTACAAACTTCCACTACAGGTACAAACTCCCACTACAGGTACAAACTCCCACTACAGGTACAAACTCCCGTTACAGGTACAAACTTCCATTACAGGTACAGACTCCCATTACAAGTACAAACTCCCACTACAGGTACAAACTCCCACTACAGGTACAAACTTCCATTACAGGTACAAACTCCCACTACAAGTACAAACTTCCATTACAGGTACAAACTCCAACTACAGGTACAAACTTCCATTACAGGTACAACTCCCATTACAGGTACAAACTCCCACTACAGGTACAAACTTCCATTACAGGTACAAACTTCCATTACAAGTACAGACTCCCACTACAGGTACAAACTACCATTACAGATACAAACTTCCATTACAGGTACATACTCCAATTACAAGTACAAACTCCCACTAACTGTACAAACTCCCACTACAGGTACAAACTCCCACTACAGGTACAAACTTCCATTACAGGTACAAACTTCCATTACAAGTACAGACTCCCACTACAGGTACAACTCCCGTTACAGGTACAAACTCCCACTACAGGTACAAACTTCCATTACAAGTACAAACTTCCATTACAAGTACAAACTCCCATTACAGGTACAAACTCCCGTTACAGGTACAAACTCCCACTACAGGTACAAACTTCCACTACAGGTACAAACTCCCACTACAGGTACAAACTCCCATTACAGGTACAAAATTCCATTACAGTGACAAACTACCACAACAGGTACAGACTTCCACTACAAGTACAGACTCCCATTACAAGTACAAACTACCATTACAGGTACAAACTCCAACTACAGGTACAAACTTCCATTACAGGTACAGACTCCCATTACAGGTACAAACTCCCACTACAGGTACAAACTTCCATTACAGGTACAGACTCCCATTACAAGTACAAACTACCATTACAGGTACAAACTTCCACTACAGGTACAGACTTCCACTACAGGTACAGACTCCCACTACAGGTACAAACTTCCACTACAGGTACAAACTTCCACTACAGGTACAAACTTCCACTACAAGTACAGACTCCCATTACAGGTACAAACTCCCATTACAGGTACAAACTTCCACTACAGGTACAAACTTCCACTACAGGTACAGACTTCCATTACAGGTACAAACTTCCACTACAGGTACAAACTTCCACTACAGGTACAAACTCCCATTACAGGTACAAACTTCCACTACAGGTACAAACTTCCACTACAGGTACAAATTCTCACTACAGGTACAAACTCCCACTACAGGTACAAACTCCCATTACAGGTACAAACCCCATTACAGGTACAAACCCCAGTACAGGTACAAACTCCCACTACAGGTACAAACTCCCATTACAGGTACAAACTCCCACTACAGGTACAAACTTCCACTACAGGTACAAACTCCCACTACAGGTACAAACTTCCACTACAGGTACAAACTTCCACTACAGGTACAAACTTCCACTACAAGTACAGACTCCCATTACAGGTACAAACTCCCATTACAGGTACAAACTTCCACTACAGGTACAAACTTCCACTACAGGTACAGACTTCCATTACAAGTACAAACTTCCATTACAAGTACAAACTTCCACTACAGGTACAAACTTCCACTACAGGTACAAACTCCCATTACAGGTACAAACTTCCACTACAGGTACAAACTCCCACTACAGGTACAAACTTCCATTACAAGTACAAACTTCCATTACAAGTACAAACTCCCATTACAGGTACAAACTTCCATTACAGGTACAAACTACCACTACAGGTACAACTCCCGTTACAGGTACAAACTTCCACTACAGGTACAAACTCCACTACAGGTACAAACTTCCACTACAGGTACAAACTCCCACTACAGGTACAAACTCCCACTACAGGTACAAACTTCCACTACAGGTACAAACTTCCACTACAGGTACAACTCCCGTTACAGGTACAAACTTCCACTACAGGTACAAACTCCCACTACAGGTACAAACTTCCATTACAGGTACAAACTTCCACTACAGGTACAAACTCCCACTACAGGTACAAACTCCCACTCCAGGTACAAACTTCCACTACAGGTACAAACTTCCACTACAGGTACAAACTTCCACTACAGGTACAGACTCCCACTACAGGTACAAACTTCCACTACAGGTACAAACTTCCACTACAGGTACAAACTTCCACTACAGGTACAAACTCCCATTACAGGTACAAACTCCCACTACAGGTACAAACTTCCACTACAGGTACAAACTTCCACTACAGGTACAAACTTCCACTACAGGTACAGACTCCCACTACAGGTACAAACTTCCACTACAGGTACAAACTCCATACAGGTACAACTCCCTACAGGTACAACTCCACTACAGACTCCCATTACAGGTACAGACTCCCACTACAGGTACAAACTCCCATTACAGGTACAGACTCCCATTACAGGTACAAACTTCCACTACAGGTACAAACTTCCACTACAGGTACAAACTTCCACTACAGGTACAAACTTCCACTACAGGTACAAACTTCCACTACAGGTACAAACTTCCACTACAGGTACAAACTCCCACTACAGGTACAAACTCCCACTACAGGTACAAACTTCCACTACAGGTACAAACTTCCACTACAGGTACAAACTTCCACTACAGGTACAAACTTCCACTACAGGTACAAACTTCCACTACAGGTACAAACTTCCATTACAGGTACAAACTTCCACTACAGGTACAAACTTCCACTACAGGTACAAACTTCCACTACAGGTACAAACTCCCACTACAGGTACAAACTCCCACTACAGGTACAAACTTCCACTACAGGTACAAACTCCCATTACAGGTACAAACTCCCATTACAGGTACAAACTTCCATTACAGGTACAAACTCCCACTACAGGTACAAACTTTCACTACAGGTACAAATTCTCACTACAGGTACAGACTCCCATTACAGGTACAAACTCCCACTACAAGTACAAACTCCCACTACAGGTACAAACTTCCATTACAGGTACAAACTCCCACTACAGGTACAAACTCCCACTACAGGTACAAACTCCCACTACAGGTACAAACTCCCACTACAGGTACAAACTTCCATTACAGGTACATACTCCCATTACAAGTACAAACTACCATTACAGGTACAAACTCCCACTACAGGTACCAACTTCCATTACAGGTACAAACTCCCACTACAGGTACAAACTCCCACTACAGGTACAAACTCCCACTACAGGTACAAACTCCCACTACAGGTACAGACTCCCATTACAAGTACAAACTACCATTACAGGTACAAACTCCCACTACAGGTACAAACTCCCACTACAGGTACAGACTCCCATTACAAGTACAAACTACCATTACAGGTACAGACTACCACTACAGGTACAAACTTCCACTACAGGTACAAACTACCACTACAGGTACAGACTCCCATTACAGGTACAAACTTCCATTACAAGTACAAACTCCCACTACAGGTACAAACTCCCATTACAGGTACAAACTCCCACTACAGGTACAAACTTCCATTACAGGTACAAACTCCCACTACAGGTACAAACTTCCATTACAGGTACAAACTCCAACTACAGGTACAAACTTCCACTACAGGTACAAACTCCCACTACAGGTACAAACTCCCACTACAGGTACAAACTTCCACTACAGGTACAAACTTCCACTACAGGTACAAATTCTCAATACAGGTACAAACTTCCATTACAGGTACAAACTACCATTACAGGTACAAACTCCAACTACAGGTACAGACTTCCATTACAGGTACAAACTACCATTACAGGTACAAACTCCAACTACAGGTACAAACTTCCACTACAGGTACAAACTCCCACTACAGGTACAAACTCCCACTACAGGTACAAACTCCCGTACAGGTACAAACTTCCATTACAGGTACAGACTCCCATTACAAGTACAAACTCCCACTACAGGTACAAACTCCCACTACAGGTACAAACTCCCACTACAGGTACAAACTCCCATTACAGGTACAAACTCCCATTACAGGTACAAACTCCCACTACAGGTACAAACTCCCACTACAGGTACAAACTCCCACTACAGGTACAAACTTCCACTACAGGTACAAACTCCCATTACAGGTACAGACTCCCATTACAGGTACAAACTCCCACTACAGGTACAAACTTTCATTACAGGTACAAACTCCCATTACAGGTACAAACTCCCATTACAGGTACAAACTCCCACTACAGGTACAAACTTCCATTACAAGTACAAACTGCCATTACAAGTACAAACTTCCACTACAGGTACAAACTTCCACTACAGGTACAAACTTCCACTACAAGTACAAACTCCCATTACAGGTACAGACTCCCACTACAGGTACAAACTCCCACTACAGGTACAAACTTCCACTACAGGTACAAACTTCCACTACAGGTACAAACTTCCACTACAAGTACAAACTCCCACTACAGGTACAAACTCCCACTACAGGTACAAACTTCCACTACAGGTACAGACTCCCACTACAGGTACAAATTCTCACTACAGGTAGAAACTCCCATTACAGGTACAAACTCCCATTACAGGTACAAACTTCCACTACAGGTACAAACTTCCACTACAGGTACAAACTCCCATTACAGGTACAAACTTCCACTACAGGTACAAACTCCCATTACAAGTACAAACTCCCACTACAGGTACAAACTCCCACTACAGGTACAAACTTCCACTACAGGTACAAACTCCCACTACAGGTACAAATTCTCACTACAGGTACAAACTCCCACTACAGGTACAAAC
>JAWQFJ010032560.1:0-2500 GCA_034096865.1 Theodoxus fluviatilis | reverse complement strand
TAGTGGAAGTTTGTACCTGTAGTGGAAGTTTGTACCTGTAGTGGAAGTTTGTACCTGTAGTGGAAGTTTGTACCTGTAGTGGAAGTTTGTACCTGTAGTGGAAGTTTGTACCTGTAGTGGAAGTTTGTACCTGTAGTGGAAGTTTGTACCTGTAGTGGGAGTTTGTACCTGTAGTGGAAGTTTGTACCTGTAGTGGAAGTTTGTACCTGTAGTGGAAGTTTGTACCTGTAGTGGAAGTTTGTACCTGTAGTGGAAGTTTGTACCTGTAGTGGAAGTTTGTACCTGTAACGGGAGTTGTACCTGTAGTGGTAGTTTGTACCTGTAATGGAAGTTTGTACCTGTAATGGGAGTTTGTACTTGTAATGGAAGTTTGTACTTGTAATGGAAGTTTGTACCTGTAGTGGGAGTTTGTACCTGTAGTGGGAGTTTGTACCTGTAGTGGAAGTTTGTACCTGTAGTGGAAGTTTGTACCTGTAGTGGAAGTTTGTACCTGTAATGGGAGTTTGTACCTGTAGTGGAAGTTTGTACCTGTAGTGGAAGTTTGTACCTGTAGTGGAAGTTTGTACCTGTAGTGGAAGTTTGTACCTGTAGTGGAGTTTGTACCTGTAGTGGAGTTTGTACCTGTAGTGGAAGTTTGTACCTGTAGTGGAAGTTTGTACCTGTAGTGGAAGTTTGTACCTGTAGTGGAAGTTTGTACCTGTAGTGGGAGTTTGTACCTGTAGTGGAGTTTGTACCTGTAGTGGAAGTTTGTACCTGTAGTGGAAGTTTGTACCTGTAGTGGGAGTTTGTACCTGTAGTGGGAGTCTGTACCTGTAGTGGAAGTTTGTACCTGTAGTGGAAGTTTGTACCTGTAGTGGAAGTTTGTACCTGTAGTGGGAGTTTGTACCTGTAGTGGAAGTTTGTACCTGTAGTGGAAGTTTGTACCTGTAGTGGAAGTTTGTACCTGTAGTGGGAGTTTGTACCTGTAGTGGGAGTTTGTACCTGTACTGGGGTTTGTACCTGTAATGGGAGTTTGTACCTGTAGTGGGAGTTTGTACCTGTAGTGGGAGTTTGTACCTGTAGTGGAAGTTTGTACCTGTAGTGGAAGTTTGTACCTGTAGTGGGAGTTTGTACCTGTAGTGGAAGTTTGTACCTGTAACGGGAGTTGTACCTGTAGTGGAAGTTTGTACCTGTAGTGGAAGTTTGTACCTGTAGTGGGAGTTTGTACCTGTAGTGGGAGTTTGTACCTGTAGTGGGAGTTTGTACCTGTAGTGGGAGTTTGTACCTGTAGTGGAAGTTTGTACCTGTAGTGGGAGTTTGTACCTGTAATGGAAGTTTGTACCTGTAGTGGGAGTTTGTACCTGTAGTGGAAGTTTGTACCTGTAGTGGGAGTTTGTACCTGTAGTGGAAGTTTGTACCTGTAGTGGAAGTTTGTACCTGTAATGGGAGTTTGTACCTGTAGTGGGAGTTTGTACCTGTAGTGGGAGTTTGTACCTGTAGTGGGAGTTTGTACCTGTAGTGGGAGTTTGTACCTGTAATGGAAGTTTGTACCTGTAGTGGGAGTTTGTACCTGTAATGGTAGTTTGTACTTGTAATGGGAGTTGTACCTGTAGTGGAAGTTTGTACCTGTAGTGGAAGTTTGTACCTGTAGTGGGAGTTTGTACCTGTAACGGGAGTTGTACCTGTAGTGGGAGTCTGTACCTGTAATGGAAGTTTGTACCTGTAGTGGAAGTTTGTACCTGTAGTGGGAGTTTGTACCTGTAGTGGAAGTTTGTACCTGTAGTGGAAGTTTGTACCTGTAATGGGAGTTTGTACCTGTAATGGGAGTTTGTACCTGTAATGGAAGTTTGTACCTGTAGTGGGAGTTTGTACCTGTAATGGGAGTCTGTACCTGTAATGGGAGTTTGTACCTGTAGTGGGAGTTTGTACCTGTAGTGGGAGTTTGTACCTGTAGTGGGAGTTTGTACCTGTACTGGGGTTTGTACCTGTAGTGGAAGTTTGTACCTGTAGTGGGAGTTTGTACCTGTAATGGAAGTTTGTACCTGTAGTGGAAGTTTGTACCTGTAGTGGAAGTTTGTACCTGTAGTGGGAGTTTGTACCTGTAGTGGAGTTTGTACCTGTAGTGGGAGTTGTACTGTAGTGGAAGTTTGTACCTGTAAGTGGGAGTTTGTACCTGTAACGGGAGTTGTACCTGTAGTGGGAGTCTGTACTTGTAATGGAAGTTTGTACCTGTAATGGAAGTTTGTACCTGTAGTGGGAGTTTGTACCTGTAGTGGAAGTTTGTACCTGTAGTGGGAGTTTGTACCTGTAGTGGAAGTTTGTACCTGTAGTGGAAGTCTTGTACCTGTAGTGGAAGTCTGTACCTGTAGTGGAAGTTTGTACCTGTAGTGGGAGTTTGTACCTGTAATGGAAGTTTGTACCTGTAGTGGAGTTTGTACCTGTAGTGGAAGTTTGTACCTGTAGTGGGAGTTTGTACCTGTATGGGAGTTTGTACCTGTAATGGAGTCTGTACCTGTAATGG
>JAWQFJ010032558.1:12500-15000 GCA_034096865.1 Theodoxus fluviatilis | reverse complement strand
CTGCCTATGCAGACAGTGCTACTATACTCTTGAAGAAGCAGGACCTGGATCCAAACAAACTTAGTAATTATAGAAAAGAAGTACTGGAGACTTTTGTCCAACTTCAAAATTGTATTTCAGAGCTTTCGGGGCCAAGTAGGCTCCTTCATCAGTGAAGTAAAAGGCTATGTGCAACGAGTCTGCCAAATCTGACGTCGCACCACTGATGACGTAAAATTTTTTTTCTTCTATTTTTGCACTTCTATTTAGTTACTTTGTGATACAGGTGGATTTCGTTGCTGGGCATCGGACATTACGTCATCAGTGGTGCGACGTCAGATTTGGCAGACTCGTTCGCACATAGCCTTTTACTTCACTGAAGAAGAAGCCTACTTGGCCCCGAAAGCTCTGAAATACAATTTTGAAGTTGGACAAAAGTCTCCAGTACTTCTTTTCTACTCGTTTACGAGTCCAACACCGGCCTCCTGTTTTTTAGTAATTATAGGCCAGTCTCCAATCTTTCTTTTCTGTCAAAATTGTTAGAGAAGTTAGCTTTGCAGCAGCTGCTAGAGCACGGGTCCCAGTATGACCTTTTGGCCCGTTTTCAATCCGTGTACCATGCTCATCATTCCACCGAAACAGCTCTGCTCCGTGTTCTAAACGATCTTCTCGTTGATTCTGATGATTCCAAAGTTTCTCTTCTTACTCTGTTGGACTTGAGTGCCGCGTTCCACACAATAGACCTTGGAATTCTCACCCGTCTTAGAAACGTTTTTGGCATTGAGAACTTAGCACTCTCTTTCCTGCATTCATATTTCTCAGAACGTAGATAGACTGTTTCGATCTCGGGTTTTGCTTCTGATCCTACACCTCTCAAGTACGGAGTCCCTCAGGGCTCTGTTCTGGGTCCTCTGCTGTTTCTACTGTACACCCAACCACTCTCCAATTCAGTCTCTCACAGTGAATTTGCTGATGATACCCAGCTCTACAACTCCTCCCATCCCAGTCAAATCCACTCTCTTCTTTCTACAAGCGAACACGTATCACTATCGTGAAATGGTGGATGACCCTGAACACGCTCCAACTCAATGACTCAAAAACTGAAGCACTCCTGGTGGGCGGCGGAGGCGAATCGGATCAGGCCCTCAAACTAACCATTGGTCACAGTGACATCATCGTCTCTCAGTCTGTTAGAAATGTAGGCGTCATGTTTGACGATGACCTGTCAATGAGATCTCATATCAAAAAACCTGTCAGTTAGCATATTATGAGTTAAGGAAAATTAGTACCATTCGTCATTATCTTTCTCAGCAGGCCACCAAAACGCTCATCACATGTCTTGTTCTGTCTCGTCTCGACTATGGAAACTCTCTTCTCGCTGGCATCCCTGACACTCTTCTTAACAAACTCCAGAAAGTTCAGAATTGCGCTGCTAGGCTAGGTTTTTGATATCCCAAGCGTACCCATGTCTCTCCACTCCTACATACACTTCACTGGCTCCCCATCTCTCAGAGGATAGATTATAAACTTGCTACTTTGTGCTTCAAGGCCATCAACAACACCGCACCACACGCTCTTACAGAAATTCTTACAGTCTACACACCCTCCAGATCTCTACGCTCAGCTGCTGACTCTAGAATACTTAAGGTCCCCTGCAGTAACAAGAAAACTCAAGGACAGCGTGCCTTCTCCTATATTGGACCTGTAACCTGGAATAGTCTCCCTCTCTCAGTCTGTCATTCTGACATTCTGCCTCAGTTCAAAAGTGCTCTAAAGACCCACCTCTTCCGATCCGCCTTTCCCGCTGAGCTGCTTCGCCTTACTTGACCTTGCCTGCAAGTGCTGTGTATATTGTATAGTTTGTTCTATTGGACTGTAATTTTAGTTTTGTTTATGTGTGTAGTGTGTGAGCTTTTGTGGGAATGTGATGTTAAGCGGTTGTATGAGTGTTGATTCTTTGGATTGTAAACGCCATGAGCTTGCCTGTCAAGGGAAGGTATGCGCGTAAATAAACGATATTATTATTATTATTATTATTATTATTATTATTATTATTATTATTATTATTATTATTATTATTATTATTATTATTATTATTATTACAGCCATTGGAGCAATTAGGGAGAGAGTGCAGCCCGAACTCCCGCGTTTATCGATCAGAAACCATTTGGTGGCGACTGCTGTTTGAACAGCCATCTCCAAGCACCTGCGTAGCTGCGCCGGTTCCATTGCTTTGGACACCGCCCCCGGCGTGTAGGATCCGCTCTGGTTATGGAAACCTCGTCGCCAAGACAAACAAGGGACAGAGCGGTGTCGTCTCCCGCAGCCTTCAGACGCATTTAACCAGCAGAGGTTGTATTCAAGTGCCGTAACATTTGTGAGTTGACTGTTCTCACAAGGTCATGATTCGATGAGTATTGCTTTCACATAGAGTTTGGTCTTTCTTAAATACACGGTGGAAAGTGATATAAGGTGAAATGTCGAATTTTCGCCCCCCACCCTCCACCCCCACCCCCACAAC
>JAWQFJ010032558.1:5000-7500 GCA_034096865.1 Theodoxus fluviatilis | reverse complement strand
CAGACAGAAAGACCGGCATGGCGCCTCGCCTGTCTCAGACCGGCAAACCACTTTCACAGCAACGTACTACTCCACAAAAACGCGTTGTACCCACATCAAAACATCCCTGTAAAACAACACATTTCTCCAAAACAACCATGCCCCTCGAAGAATGACATACTTCTCCAGACCAACACATTTCTCCAAAACCAACACAATTTCCTAAGACCAACACACTTCTCCACGACCAACACAGCACTCCAAGACCTACACATTTCTCCAAGACTGACGCACTTCTCCAAAACCAACACACTTCTCCAAGACCAGTACAGCACTCCAAGACCAACACACTTCTCCAAGACCAACACATGTCTCCATGACCAACACACTTCTCCAAGACAACACACTTCTCTAAGACCAACACACTTCTCCAATACCGACACACCTCCCCAAGTCCAACACACAACTCGTAAATCAAAACTCTTATCCCCGTACACAAAACAGATCATGCACCAATGCACTGCTCCGGACCAACATGCCGTACCCACGCCAACACGCGTTTTCCAGACTATGCACCTCCTCAATAGAAAAAAACACCAACACCGATCAGCACACTACTCTCCTAACCTTCAAAAGTTCCTTTACCATCGCACTCAAACACACCAGTCCTAGAGCTATATTATTACCCTAGATCACGACAGATTTCCAGACAAAACACTCCTCCTGCGCGAAAGATTACACACAACACAGTACTCCTAGGCGCACATACCGATCTCTGACCAGTGCATCTTCCAAAAACCAACATATTGGATCTGAGTCATCACTCCCCCTGTTGGTAGGGGGTAAAGAAAAGACCCTCCGCGACCTCCTAGTCGTTTATAAATGGCGAATAACTATAGGAAAATCGAGACAATTTGATCTTATTTTAACCAGTGGCTTAAGATAGCATACAAAGGCTGATAAACAGTAAAACTAAATCACTCCATCCATCCATCCATCCATCCATCCATCCATCCACCCACCCACCCATCCATCCATCCATCCATCCATCCATCCATCCATCCATCCATCCATCCATCCATCCATCCATCCATCCATCCATCCATCCATCCATCCATCCATCCAATGAACCATTCGTCAATTCATCCATCCATTCATCCAAAATCACCACAGCAATCCTGAATCCACACATCACTTCTAGACCACTACACTACTCTCAGAACAAAACATCATTCTCAGACCAAATTATTTCCTACAACCAACACAAAGAGTCCGCATCAACACATCACTGCCAGACTAATACACAATACTCTCAGACAAAACAACTTTGCAGACAAACACAAATTCCCCATACCATCACTCTCAGACCAACACAGTATCCTGGGACCAACACAACGAACTTGTTTCAACACACCACTGCCGCACTAATAGAACTATCAGACCAACACATCTTCCCCAAATCAACACAACTTCCTCACGCATTCACACTAGCGACCAATACATCTTCCCCAAATCAACACAACTTCCCCACGCATTCACACTAGAGACCAACACATCTTCCCCAAATCAACACAACTTCCTCACGCATTCACACTAGAGACCAATACATCTTCCCCAAATCAACACAACTTCCTCACGCATTCACACTAGAGACCAATACATCTTCTCCAAATCAACACAACTTCCTCACGAATTCACACTAGAGACCAATACATCTTCCCCAAATCAACTTCCTCACGCATTCACACTAGAGACCAATACATCTTCCCCAAATCAACACAACTTCCTCACGCATTCACACTAGAGACCAACACTTCAAACCCAAATCAACACAACTTCCTCACGCATTCACACTAGAGACCAACACATCTTCCCCAAACCAACACAACTTCCTCACGCATTCACACTAGAGACCAATACATCAAACCCAAATCAACACTACTGATACATGAATACACTAATCTTGGACCAACACATTATATTAAGACAGTACTACCAAGACACCAGCCTCAGAACTTTATAACGAACTTTGCAATAGCAGAGCACTGCCGTACTAATACTTTACTGTCAGATTAACACATCATCCCCTAACACATCATCCCCTAACCAACGAATCAGCCCCTAACCAACACATCAACCACTAACCAAACACATTAACCCTTCACCAAAACATTAGCCCCTAGCTAACACATTAACCACTAACCAACACATCAGCCCCTAAAAACACATCACCCCCTAAGCAACACATTAACCCCTAACTAACACATCAGTCCCTAACCAAAACATCAGCCCCTAACTAACACATTAACCCTAACTAACACATCAGCCCTTAACTAACACATTAGCCCTTTACTAACACATTAGCCTCTAACCAACACATTAGCCCCTAACCAACACATTAGCTCCTAACTAACACATCAGCCCTTAACTAACACATCAGCCCTTAACTAACACATCAGCCCTTAACTAACACATTAGCCCTTAACTAACACATTAAACCTTAACTAACACATCAGCCCTT
>JAWQFJ010032557.1:47500-49688 GCA_034096865.1 Theodoxus fluviatilis | reverse complement strand
TCTATCTATCTATCTATCTATCTATCTATTCTATCTATCTATCTATCTATCTATCTATCTATCTATCTATCTATCTATCTATCTATCTATCTATCTATCTATCTATCTATCTATCTATCTATCTATCATCTATCTATCTATCTATCTATCTATCTATCTATCTATCTATCTATCTATCTATCTATCTATCTATCTATCTATCTATCTATCTATCTATCTATCTATCTATCTATCTATCTATCTATCTATCTATCTATCTATCTATCTATCTATCTATCTATCTATCTATCTATCTATCTATCTATCTATCTATCTATCTATCTATCTATCTATCTATCTATCTATCTATCTATCTATCTATCTATCTATCTATCTATCTATCTATCTATCTATCTATCTATCTATCTATCTATCTATCTATCTATCTATCTATCTATCTATCTATCTATCTATCTATCTATCTATCTATCTATCTATCTATCTATCTATCTATCTATCTATCTATCTATCTATCTATCTATCTATCTATCTATCTATCTATCTATCTATCTATCTATCTATCTATCTATCTATCTATCTATCTATCTATCTATCTATCTATCTATCTATCTATCTATCTATCTATCTATCTATCATCTATCTATCTATCTATCTATCTATCTATCTATCTATCTATCTATCTATCTATCTATCTATCTATCTATCTATCTATCTATCTATCTATCTATCTATCTATCTATCTATCTATCTATCTATCTATCTATCTATCTATCTATCTATCTATCTATCTATCTATCTATCTATCTATCTATCTATCTATCTATCTATCTATCTATCTATCTATCATCTATCTATCTATCTATCTATCTATCTATCTATCTATCTATCTATCTATCTATCTATCTATCATCTATCTATCTATCTATCTATCTATCTATCTATCTATCTATCTATCTATCTATCTATCTATCTATCTATCTATCTATCTATCTATCTATCTATCTATCTATCTATCTATCTATCTATCTATCTATCTATCTATCTATCTATCTATCTATCTATCTATCTATCTATCTATCTATCTATCTATCTATCTATCTATCTATCTATCTATCTATCTATCTATCTATCTATCTATCTATCTATCTATCTATCTATCTATCTATCTATCTATCTATCTATCTATCTATCTATCTATCTATCTATCTATCTATCTATCTATCTATCTATCTATCTATCTATCTATCTATCTATCTATCTATCTATCTATCTATCTATCTATCATCTATCTATCTATCTATCTATCTATCTATCTATCTATCTATCTATCTATCTATCTATCTATCTATCTATCTATCTATCTATCTATCTATCTATCTATCTATCTATCTATCTATCTATCTATCTATCTATCTATCTATCTATCTATCTATCTATCTATCTATCTATCTATCTATCTATCTATCTATCTATCTATCTATCTATCTATCTATCTATCTATCTATCTATCTATCTATCTCTCTCTCTCTTTCTCTCTGTGTGTCTCTGTCTCTGTCTCTGTCTCTGTCTCTCCCTCTCCCTCTTTCTCTCTCTCTCTCTCTCTCTCCCTCTCTCTCTCTCCTTTCCTTCTTCCTTCCCTCCCTCCCTCCCTCCCTCTCTCTCTCTCTCTCTCTCTCTCTCTCTCTCTCTCTCTGTCTCTCTCTCTCAGACAGGCGGACGGACGGTCGGACAGACGGACGGACGGACGGACGGACGGACGGACGGACAGACAGACAGACAGACAGACAGAGAGACAGGCAGACAGACAGACGGACGAACAGACAGACAGGCAGGCAGAGAGGCAGACTGACAGACAAGCAAAGACAGAAAGAGAGAGACAGAGTGTGAAGAGGAAAATATTTTTCTTCTGACATCAGCAGGAAGCTGGCCATTAATTTAAGTTAGTGTAAGTTTCTTTAGAAATCTTATGTGTCACAATCCATGAAAGAAAAAGTTAAAATATGCACGAGTAAACCATATTAAATTGTCAAGAACGACGAAAGATGGGTTTTCAACCATTACATTACTTGGTTTTCACCGCAAATTGCAGAGAAAACAGGCACATTTACAGCACACATGATTAATTTCTTCATTTTGTGTAAAACTTATGAAAGCTAAACAGTGCATAATCCCTTAACAACTTTGCTGA
>JAWQFJ010032557.1:27500-42500 GCA_034096865.1 Theodoxus fluviatilis | reverse complement strand
GCGCTCCCAGCGTGCTGTGCCCCCAGAGTGCTGTGCTCCCAGAGTGTTGCGCTTCCAGAGTGCTGTGCTCCCAGAGTGCTGCGCTCCCAGAGTGCTGTGCTCCCAGAGTGCTGCGCTCCCAGAGTGCTGCGCTCCCAGAGTGCTGTGCTCCCAGAGTGCTGTGCTCCCAGAGTGCTGTGCTCCCAGAGTGCTGTGCTCCCAGAGTGTTGTGCTCCCAGAGTGCTGTGCTCCCAGAGTGTTGTGCTCCCAGAGTGCTGTGCTCCCAGAGTGCTGTGCTCCCAGAGTGCTGTGCTCCCAGAGTGTTGTGCTCCCAAAGTGCTGTGCTCCCAGAGTGCTGCGCTCCCAGAATGCTGTGCTCCCAGAGTGCTGTGCTCCCAGAGTGCTGTGCTTCCAGAGTGCTGTGCTCCCAGAGTGCTGTGCTCCCAGAGTGCTCTCTGGATACGTCATGATTCTTTGCACATTTCCCCCCTCTTAGTGACTGTGGAGATACGCGTGTCTAAAGACTTTTTCTTAATCGAGAAACGCTTATAAAAGGTAAAAAGGTGTGGTTTTATATAGCGATTTACACCCTTTGTCTCGGTCTCAAACCGCTTTACACTCTACCCCCTGATCACTGGGCATCTTGATCAATCCACACTGGTACCTCACAACAAACATAGTGACAGACATTTAAAACGCACACAGTCAGGTACCAGCTCCAACTCCGCTCCCTGGGGAGTATTCCAACCCGATGCTGGCGCTTGGCCGCATACAAGGGTTAATCGCACTACGTTTTGCCAACATTGCCCTCACAGGTACCCGGTTTTACTCCTGGGTGAGGAGAAGCAATGCGAGTTAAGCATCTTGCTCAAGGATGCAACTCTGGGAACCACGAAGCTTCGTACGCTGTACCCACTGGCCGCAAGCGACTGTAGGTCCAGCGCGCTAAGCACTTGGCCACAGAGCTTATGTCTAAATTACCGTCGTAACAATCTTATCTAACCAATTAGGACACAGACGTGGTCTAGTTCTGCGTTTTGATTGGTTAGATGAGAGTGCTGCTACGGCAAAGTAGAAGTAAGCATTGCTCAGTTACAACAGGCGTAAAGCAATGGTAGGTTTGTTTGTGTCAGGAGAGGTCAGTGTAAGGTCATTACCTTGGTCAGAGGTAAGAAGTTCAGATGCGTCTATCTCTCTCTCACTCCAGCGCACATCGTCATCTTGCAGCCGGTTGAATATGGGCAACGTGGTGAGCTAGAGGGGAGGGGAGGGGAGGGGAGTGGGGGGGAGGGGAGGGGAGTTGAGGGGAGGGGAGGGGACAATAGAGGGGAGGGAGAGAAGGGGAGTGCAGCGGGCAGGGGAGGAGAGGGTGAAAGGGACAGGAGAGGGGAGAGGAGGGCAGAGGAGAGAAGAGGACGGCAGCGGGCAGGGGAGGAGAGGACAGGAGGGGAAAGGTGAGGACAGGAGAGGGGAGGGGACAGGGGAGGACAGGGGGGGGGGGGGGGAGGGGAGGGGACAAGAGAGGGGAGGGAGAGAAGGGGAGTGCAGCGGGCATGGGAGGAGAGGGTGAAAGGGACAGGAGAGGAGAGAGGAGGGCAGAGGAGAGAAGAGGACGGCAGCGGGCAGGGGAGGAGAGGACAGGAGGGGAAAGGTGAGGACAGGAGAGGGGAGGGGACAGGGGAGGACAGGGTTGACAAGAGAGGGGAGGGGGGAGGGGAGGGGACAAGGGAGGGGAGGGAGAGAAGGGGAGTGCAGCGAGCAGGGGAGGAGAGGACGGGAGGGGACAGGTGAGGACAGGAGAGGGGGGGGGGAGGGAGGGGAGGGAAACAGAAGGGAGAGCGTAGAGAAGACATGAATGAAGAGAATGAAGAGAATGGAGGGAAAACTGTACATTGGAAACAAGAAAAGGAGCACTGCCATTAAAGGACACGACAGGACAGAGACGACGAGGAATAAAGAAGTGACTGCAAGACAGAAAGGCGTGTGGCAGAGAAAAAGTGAGATTGCAGTGAAGACACAAGGGAGGACAAGAGCAAAGCTAGAGACGGAGGTATGTGGATATCGAGAAGCCATTGAAAACTGAAGGAACTAAAAGGGGAAAAAAACGTCCACGGATCTGTTTAGATAGTCTTTCGAGCCTAAGATACATTGTCAAAGATTACTCCCGACATTTTACTTTCACTACTGTCCGGTGTCAGCTTTATCCATCCCTCGTCATCCTCAAGCATGCAAGGTGGTTTTGGAGAGAGAAAAAATGAAGGCACTTCACAGGGGGAGCAAAGCTTGAACGTTTATTTTGAAAGAACAGAGTATCAAATTGTGGGAAGGTCTAATAATTATGTCAACGCGGTTTTCATGCCACATGATGTATGATCATCTTCAGAAAAAACAATCCAACACCACAAACAACTTGCCGTTGTGCACATAAACACGTCTTTGCAGGAGCAGTTTTCACACTCAGTGATTATGAACATTATTTCTACAACAAATGAAACATCAATCAATGTGTGTGCTTGCTATTTACAAATCTCACAGACTTTCACTGAAGGAACACATTATTTCAAGGCACATTATCAAAAACATGTCATTAACAATTTATTTGTATCAATTAAACAGAATATCATCTCATCTATTGACTTCAGCATTTTCTGAAATAATGTTCAGACGTTTTCCTACAAGAGTTTTTTCGTCACCATTGTAAGAAGTATTTTTTCGTAGCCTCATGCTAATTCTGTAGTGGGAGCGTGCCGCGTACGAAGGGAGACAACCCAAGTCCAAAAAACATTATCCCCCTTGAATCTCGTTTGCGTCACTAATTGCGTGGTGATGACGTCACAATACGACGCACTGGCAGTTCCACCAATCAGGTCGACGTAGGGAGGGAACCTGGAACGAAACATGGAAATTGCGGGTGGATGGGCGCATTGGTGGATAAATGCGTGGATTGATGGATGGACGGATAGATGGACAGGTTGGTATGTCAAAGGAAAAATGGATGGACAGGTTGGTACGTCAGTGGATGGATGGATGGATAGATGGATGGATAGATGGATGGATAGATAGATAGATGGATGGATGGATGGATGGATGGATGGATGGATGGATGGATGGATGGATAAATGGATGGATGGATGGATGGATGGATGGATGGAAGGATGGATGGATGGATGGATGGATGGATGGATGGATGGAAGGATAGATAGATAGATTGATGGATAGATGGATGGATGGATAGATGGATGGATAGATGGATAAATGAAAGGATGATGGAAGTATGATGGAAGAATGAATGGAAGAATGGATGAAAGATGAATATATGGACGGACGGATGATGTAGGGACGGATGGATGGATGGAAGGACGGGTGGATGCATGAATACATGCGTGCACGAAAACATAGGCGACACGATTTCATGCACCTTGCTTCCAGTGAAATAATCTTACAAGTTGTATATGATCTATTCAGTCAGTATGCACACACACACACACACACACACACACACACACACACACACACACGGACGCGCGCGCATACACACTTACGCGCGCGCACACACACAAACACACACACAAGAACACACACACAAACCACAGCATTCACACACACAAACCTACACATACACACAAACCTACACATATACACACACTTACCTACACACACACACACACACACACACACGTACACACACAGCACCACCACCACCACCACCGACGACGATGACAACACAACAAGAGCAAATAAACACACACACACAGACCCACACACACACACACAGTCCCACACAGACACACACACACACACGCAGAGACACACACACAGACACACACACACACAGACGTACACACACAGACGTACACACACACGCACACCCAACACACACACACACACGCACGCACACGCACACACACACAGACACACACACGCACGCACATACGCACACACGCACACACACACAGGCGCACACACGCACACACAAACAGACACACACACGCACACACACACAGACACACACGCACACACGCGCACACACACGCACACACACACGCGCACACACACACGCACACGCACACACACACGCACAACAAAAGGGAGGTAACCATCACCAGTCATAAAGGAAGGTCAAGGGAATCCCATAATGTGTGTCGTCTGCTACTTTGTTGCAAGCATGGGTATAAATGCCGACGTTTACTACAGATATCAAACCATGACATACAATCCACACTGCCACGATGGTGAGAGCACTAAAACATTAATTTCTTCGAAATTTGAAAGCAATCAGCACGTTTGCCACTTCCATGGCTGTAAACTGCGTGGCTTGAGGCAAGCGTACTGTGCAAGTCCTTAGAGTGACTTTCATTTAGTTCTGTTTAGCATGAGCCAATCAAATGAGGCTACGGGTTCTGTAGTTTCATTGTTGCTAGGCACAGCAAGTGGCGCACTCTAGTGTGAAGCAGTTAGAACGCCTTCTGAGATGCTCCAACTGCTGCACGACCTTAACAGGAAGTTGACCTCTGCCCCTGGGTGAAACGTCACCAAAGATCGTGTATCAATGATAATCGACCCTAATGCTTTTATGAAGTCGTTTCTTCCAATTAAGAAGGATAAAATAGAATGTGAAATCAATATGGGGAATCATGTATTCAAAATGGCCTCCCAAACCCTCTACATGTAATGATAATGTACTGTTAAAGTCATCAGAAAAAACAACCAATCAAAATTTCTCAGCCAGCTACGTCATAGCAGAGATAAAGCAGAGTGCAACGGAACGCACACAAAGACAAAGGTGGGATTCTCAGAGACAGTCCTAATGCATCTCCTCGCGGGAACACGCCGCACAGTGAGCACTCGGAAAGTCCAAGGGCGCGTTTGTTTGGCCCAAAATCTCGAGAGATTTGCGAGGGCTAGGCGTTGCCTACGTTCCTCGCTCATAAGGACTCACTCGCCGTGAAGGCGGGAGGCCGAGGGAGGTCCGGAGCTCCCTCGATGCTTCCCGCTGCAGTGACCCGGATGAGCCAAATTGGCGGAGACAGTGCTTGTCAGGGTTCGAAAATGTTAAAGTGTACGTACACGGAAGTATTTGCTGTTCGAGTGTTCATTTTTATATATAGAGGAGTAGGTGTATTGGGTATTTCTGGATATACACTGCCGAAACAAAAATTATCGCTTGCAGTACACGTACGCTCTATGAATTTTGTCCCTTCACCGTATACGTACGCTCTATTAATTATGTCCCTTGAATTGATCGAAATGAATCGAGGCCTCACATTTTTGACAAAATTGTCTACAGTTCTACCCGGGTTGCTTTTTTTCGTTGAAAAAGTTCCCGTGCCTTTCGACATGACACCATGGTATGTTCTTTCAAGTGAAAAACGTATGTGATATCTGTATCGTCAGTTATTTCGTCTATCGGCAACTTCTTCACCGACTCTGGCGCCGGGACGCAGCCATGTTCTTCCGCCTTGCGAGATGATTGGCCGTTTTTCTCACTCGCCCTCGACTAGCCATTCAGGGAGAATCTCGAGATTTTGGGCCAAACAAACGCGCCCCAAAGCCCGTTTCCATTAGCCGGTTCTTAACTGGTGTTTGCAAAGTCTTGGCAAATACTTGCCAAGTATTTGGTCAAAATTTGCCGGGTCAGGGAATATATTCGCTTAATATTTGATCAAGTGTTTCGGTGCTTAATTGGATTTCGCAAAGCCTTGACAAATATTTGCCAAAAACCTGGGATGTTGGCTCAACAGGCAATGCCAATAGCTATTGGGGTGATATATTCGTGAGATCCCCTCAGAGCACAATGGCTGGAAAAAAATTGTCGCTTCGTTTACATTTACAGTCATTGCACACTTACGGCATGGGCATAATGCCGATCAATGCCATATTGCAAATGTCCTTTGTTTTCCAGATCTTGGCTTGGTTTCGTCAAGCTATTAAGAAGTTAAAGATTTGCCAAAACTTGGCGCAATAGTTGTCGAATATTTGCCGAATATTTGCCGAATATTTGCCAATAAGTATTTTGCCAAGATTTAGTGAATATTAGCCAGTATTTATATGTCAATTAAGAACAGACTTTACTGAACCTGTTCGCGCAAGCGCTCGCCGTGAACGCTCGTCTCTGGTCATTGTGAAAATACTTTTCGAAAGGAAACGCTCCTCCGGTCCTGCGAGACTTGACGAAAACAGGGCGCGTTTGTTTAACCCAAAATCTCGAGATTCTCCCTGAATGGCTAGTCGAGGGCGAGTGAGATGCTCCTACAGCAAGAAAAACGGCCAATCATCTCGCAAGGCGGAAGAACATGGCTGCGTCCTGGCACCAGAGTCGGTGAAGAAGTTGCCGATAGACGAAATAACTGACGATTCAGATATCACCTCA
Organism: Theodoxus fluviatilis; assembly: GCA_034096865.1. Lineage (NCBI taxonomy): Eukaryota > Metazoa > Mollusca > Gastropoda > Cycloneritida > Neritidae > Theodoxus > Theodoxus fluviatilis. The sequence continues at coordinate 36,151 of JAWQFJ010032557.1, read as the reverse complement.
GTTTTTTACTCGATAGAACACACCATGGTGTCATATCAAATGGCACGGGAACTTTTTCAACGAAAAAAAGCAATCCGGGTTGAACTGTAGACAATTTTGTCGAAAATGTGAGGCCTCGATTCATTTCAATCAATTCAAGGGACATAATCGATTCATTTCGATCAATTCAAGGGATATAATTCATAAAGCGTGCGTGTACGGTGTTTGTTTGCACGCGATAAAACAAACTCGGCAGTGTATGTCCAGAAATAACTAATAAACCTACTCCTCAAGATATACAAATGAACACTCGAACAGCAAATACTTTCATGTACGCATACTTTTCCAATCTCGGACCCTGAGAAGCACATTACAGGCACTGTTATCTCCGAACACCAGCCCAACTCGCAGTCTCCGCCATTTTGGCTCATCCGGGTCACTGCAGCGGGAAGCATCGAGGGAGCTCCGGACCTCCCTCGGTCTCCCGCCTTCACGACGGGTGAGTCCTTACGAGCGAGGAACTTAGGCAACGCCTAGCCCTCGCGATTCTCTCGAGATTGTCGGCCAAACAAACGCGCCCCAATTAAGAACCGGAACACTTGACCAAATATTCAGCGAATATATCCCAAGACCCGGCAAATTTTGACCGAATATTTGGCCAGTATTTGTTAAGACTTGGCACACACCAGTTAAGAACCGGCTCTGCTAACTCCGGACTTACCTGGAGCAGGTGCAGGAAGTCGGAGAGAGAGTGCGAGCAGCTGTCGGAGCGACCCACAGTAAAGTGACCTATGAACTCCTGGGGCGACACGAACTCTCGGCGGCAGAAGATGCAACAGTAGTTATCTCCCTTGGCAATCTCTCCAACCCTGCTCCTCCACAGGACTGGGTTGTCTGCCCCTCGCGATCTCTCGCTGCAAGGGAGGTAACCCCCGTTCCCATCAGAACGACGGCTGTCGTTAGAGCTGCCCCTGCTGCCGTTGGTGACGTCAATTGCCGCGATGAGTTCGTCTATGACGTCATCTCTGACGTCCTCGCTCACCGAGTCGAGGATCCCCGCCGATCGTTCTCTCCTCACTGTCAAGAAAACAAAAAGGAGTGGGGTGGGGGGTAGGGGTGGGGGGTAGGGGGTGGGGGTAGGGGGTGGGGGGTAGGGGGTGGGGGGTAGGGGGTGGGGGTAGGGGGTGGGGGGTAGGGGTGGGGGGTAGGGGGTGGGGGGTAGGGGTGGGGGATAGGGGTGGGGGGTAGGGGTGGGAGGTGGGGGGTGGGGGGTAGGGGTGGGGGATAGGGGTGGGGGGTAGGGGTGGGGGGTAGGGGGTGGGGGGTAGGGGGTGGGGGGTTGAGGTGGGGGGTAGGGGTGGGGGGTAGGGGTGGGGGGTAGGGGTGGGGGGTAGGGGGTGGGGGGTAGGGGTGGGGGGTAGGGGGTGGGGGGTAGGGGTGGGGGGTAGGGTGGGGGGTAGGGGGTGGGGGGTAGGGGTGGGGGTAGGGGTGGGGGGTAGGGGTGGGGGGTATGGGTGGGGGTAGGGGGTGGGGGTAGGGGGTGGGGGGTAGGGGTGGGGGTAGGGGGTGGGGGTAGGGGGTAGGGGTGGGGGTAGGGGGTGGGGGTAGGGGGTGGGGGGTAGGGGGTGGGGGGAAGGGATATCGACGAATGTGTTTAATTTGAAGCATAATGCAAATAGACATCAAAAGTAATTTTAACACGAAAGTGAAATTTCGACTCCAATCGTCTTGTACAAATGCTTTCCGATTCGTTCACTTCCCAATGTTCCCGAGTCAAAAACATTGATATTATTATTACTTTTTCATGCATACAGGTTTACCTGTATTTTCATGTCTTTTCAAGAGAATACTAAAAGTTCCTAGATTTGGTCATACAGCGGTTCTGAAGCATTTGAGACAATGTTAATTCGTCGTTTCAACCGAAATAATTGAGATGGGTAACGGTGGAGGTATTCTTTTTTATATTGCAACTTTTCCACCCGTTGATGGGTGCTCAAACCGCACACATTTACCCCCTGGTCATCCCTCCAACAATATCTCAACTTCCTCAGGAACATGCAGCCAGGCTGCAGATAAACGCGCCGAATTTTACTTTCACAATGTTGCAGCTCAGCTCTCACAGGTAGTAATTCTACTCCTGGGTGGAGAAAAGCAATTTAAATCAAGCACCCTGCACGCAGCTCAGCAGTTCTCACAGGTAGTAATTTTACTCCTGGGTGGGGAAAAGCAATGTAAATCAAGCACCCTGCACGCAGCTCAGCAGTTCTCACAGGTAGTAATTTTACTCCTGGGTGGGGAAAAGCAATTTAAATCAAGCACCCTGCACGCAGCTCAGCAACTCTCACAGGTAGTAATTTTACTCCTGGGCGGGGAAAAGCAATGTAAATCAAGCACCCTGCACGCAGCTCAGCAACTCTCGCAGGTAGTAATTTTACTCCTGGGTGGGGAAAAGCAATGTAAATCAAGCACCCTGCACGCAGCTCAGCAGTTCTCACAGGTAGTAATTTTACTCCTGGGTGGGGAAAAGCAATGTAAATCAAGCACCCTGCACGCAGCTCAGCAGCTCTCACAGGTAGTAATTTTACTCCTGGGTGGGGAAAAGCAATGTAAATCAAGCACCCTGCACGCAGCTCAGCAGTTCTCACAGGTAGTAATTTTACTCCTGGGTGGGGAAAAGCAATGTAAATCAAGCACCCTGCACGCAGCTCAGCAGCTCTCACAGGTAGTAATTTTACTCCTGGGTGGAGAAAAGCAATGTGAATCAAGCACCCTGCACGCAGCTCAGCAGCTCTCACAGGTAGTAATTTTACTCCTGGGTGGGGAAAAGCAATGTAAATCAAGCACCCTGCACGCAGCTCAGCAGCTCTCACAGGTAGTAATTTTACTCCTGGGTGGAGAAAAGCAATGTGAATCAAGCACCCTGCACAAGGATGTAACTCTAGGATCTGCGCAGTTTCGAACCCCACACCCACTAGCCGCAAGTGACTGCAGGTCAAGCGTGCTGACCACTGGGCCACGGATCTCCACTGATGAAGACCAAACAAATCAGGAGGAATATCACTTTAAGCAGTTCAGGAAAAGAACTGTAAAAGAGTAGATTCAAACATGACGCTCTGCACATCGATTTCCTTGTTGATGTTTAGGACATGAATTGCTAGGAGCAGGACATACCGAAGACTCAAAGTTTAATGCTTCGACCATTTTAAAGGATTGGTTTTCTGGGTCGCGTTGCTGAGACGCAAGGTCTTGCGAGGTGAAGGGCGATGTCAACATGAGTCAAACATTTGACTGCTTTTACATTTGCTTTCATCATGTTGACACTTGTTGACACCGGCCTATTCCTCGCGAGATCTTGCAAAGTTCCTAGCTTGTCTACTCACCGTTTCTCCTCGTTAGTGACGTCATACAGCTCCTCCTTCCGTTACGTTCCAGGTCCCGGATGATCCGTCCCATCTCCTCCTGTACGTGGATGCTCGCTTCTTCCTCGGTCTCTGGAGGCAGCACTTTGAGGGGCGTGACCATCGCCAGCCTCCTCGCCCCGCCCACTGTCGGCTCTCCATTCTGATTGGCTGAGCCATCTGGCCCCACCCACTTTGCCCGATCCCTCGGGCTGAGGGGGCGGAGCTTGGGGAGGGCGGAGCGGGATGTGATTGACGTCTGCGAGAGGTTCCGTCTCTCCCTTCTAATCTCCGTCGTGACGCCAAGGCGAGGATTTTCTACAAGCTTGTGATTGGCACCTGACTCCTCCCCCTCCCCGTCTTGTAGCTCAGTCCACTCTTCCCATGATGCATCATCGAATGCTTGGACGCTGACGCTTCTGCGCAAGGGGACGGCGGAAGTGCAACTTGAACGAAGGTCGTCGTGCCCTATGTTGCTGAAGCTTGTAGACTTTGCGCCCAACTGAGCAAGTCGGGGTTTAAGGTTCTGGACGACTTCGCACTTTCCGTCCTGCATGCTGTCCTCGTCCAGGAACGAGTACCACGACTCATCCGAAGCTCCCGATTGGCTGAAAGAAGCGGAAATGTTCACTCTCCTGGGATTCACGTACCCATCGGACTTCCATCTGTGTCGTCGTCTGGGCTGACTTTGGGGCTGTGGTTTGGTGCCAGACTGCAGTCTAGCGTCTGCTGAAGTGAAGACGTCGAACAGGCTCTCGTCTATGCCTTCGTCTGGAAGGGCAGTCTCACCTCCCCTTGACGGGCAGGTTGCTTCTTTTCCGTTTCCTTCCACAGTGTTGCAAGGCACGGCTTCCAGATCTTCATCATTTGCACTGGAGAGCAGTTGTCGAATCTTCTGAGACAATGGCAGCGAGAAGGGAAGACGGATGTTTCCCAGCTCGTCCTGGACAATGATGTAGGAGGGAAGACCTCCGCGGAGCTCTGGGATGTCCATTATCCCGTCTTCCTGTCTTGCTGCGGTCTGGTCCGCCTTCTCATTCCAAGCTGAAGACCTGTTGTTGACTGCTTTGATGTCCTCTCCTTTGCCCTCGCCGTTCTTTTGTGTTTTCCTGTTGGTCTTTCCAGCAAAGAATAAGAAAATGTTTTCGTAACAAAGAGAGGAACGCGACATATAGATAGTAGGATGTGAAAACTTCTCTGTAATACCGAACATACGTGTTGGAATGGAATAAAAAAACAAACTAAAACGTGGTTAGTTTGTCATAGTCACCAAGGCGTATGCCGGTTTATCCAATTGTGTTTTATGAAAGCAATGCGAGCTGCATGCTGGGTATTTTAACTTTGTGCCGCTTATCAAATTGCAGATGACGCACTGACAAAAATTAGGTCCGACTGTCCTCCAAGTGACGCAGATGCAGATGTTCATGAGCATGTTGACGCATATGAGATGTACCGACTTGACGCTGTCAGTTCTAAGAAGTGCTAAGAGGCTACTGAGGCAAACTGACGTGAATGGATGACGTATGCTGACGTGAGGCAAACTGACGCTAGTGAGGTAAACTGATGTGCGGTATACTACCTCTAGTGAGGCAAACTGACGCTAGTGAGGTAAACTGATGTGGGTTGCACTACTTCTAGTGAGGCAAACTACAGCTAGTGAGGAAAACTGATGTGCGGTATACTACCTCTAGTGAGGCAAACTACAGCTTGTGAGGTAAACTGATGTGCGGTATACTACCTCTAGTGAGGCAAACTACAGCTAGTGAGGAAAACTGATGTGCGGTATACTACCTCTAGTGAGGCAAACTACAGCTTGTGAGGTAAACTGATGTGCGGGATACTACCTCTAGTGAAGCTAACTAACGTTAGTGAGGTACACTGATGTGCGGTATACTACCTCTAGTGAGGCAAACTACAGCTAGTGAGGAAAACTGATGTGCGGTATACTACCTCTAGTGAGGCAAACTACAGCTTGTGAGGTAAACTGATGTGCGGTATACTACCTCTAGTGAGGCAAACTACAGCTTGTGAGGAAAACTGATGTGCGGTATACTACCTCTAGTGAGGCAAACTACAGCTTGTGAGGTAAACTGATGTGCGGTATACTACCTCTAGTGAGGCAAACTACAGCTAGTGAGGAAAACTGATGTGCGGTATACTACCTCTAGTGAGGCAAACTACAGCTTGTGAGGTAAACTGATGTGCGGTATACTACCTCTAGTGAGGCAAACTACAGCTTGTGAGGTAAACTGATGTGCGGGATACTACCTCTAGTGAGGCAAACTACAGCTAGTGAGGTAAACTGATGTGGGGTGCACTACCTCTAGTGAGGCAAACTACAGCTAGTGAGGTAAACTGATGTGCGGGATACTACCTCTAGTGAGGCAAACTACAGCTAGTGAGGAAAACTGATGTGCGGTATACTACCTCTAGTGAGGCAAACTACAGCTTGTGAGGTAAACTGATGTGGGGTGCACTACCTCTAGTGAGGCAAACTACAGCTAGTGAGGTAAACTGATGTGCGGTATACTACCTCTAGTGAGGCAAACTACAGCTTGTGAGGAAAACTGATGTGCGGTATACTACCTCTAGTGAGGCAAACTACAGCTTGTGAGGTAAACTGATGTGCGGTATACTACCTCTAGTGAGGCAAACTACAGCTAGTGAGGAAAACTGATGTGCGGTATACTACCTCTAGTGAGGCAAACTACAGCTTGTGAGGTAAACTGATGTGCGGTATACTACCTCTAGTGAGGCAAACTACAGCTAGTGAGGAAAACTGATGTGCGGTATACTACCTCTAGTGAGGCAAACTACAGCTTGTGAGGTAAACTGATGTGCGGGATACTACCTCTAGTGAAGCTAACTAACGTTAGTGAGGTACACTGATGTGCGGTATACTACCTCTAGTGAGGCAAACTACAGCTAGTGAGGAAAACTGATGTGCGGTATACTACCTCTAGTGAGGCAAACTACAGCTTGTGAGGTAAACTGATGTGCGGTATACTACCTCTAGTGAGGCAAACTACAGCTTGTGAGGAAAACTGATGTGGCGGTATACTACCTCTAGTGAGGCAAACTACAGCTTGTGAGGTAAACTGATGTGCGGTATACTACCTCTAGTGAGGCAAACTACAGCTTGTGAGGAAAACTGATGTGCGGTATACTACCTCTAGTGAGGCAAACTACAGCTTGTGAGGAAAACTGATGTGCGGGATACTACCTCTAGTGAGGCAAACTACAGCTTGTGAGGTAAACTGATGTGCGGTATACTACCTCTAGTGAGGCAAACTACAGCTTGTGAGGAAAACTGATGTGCGGTATACTACCTCTAGTGAGGCAAACTACAGCTAGTGAGGAAAACTGATGTGCGGGATACTACTTCTAGTGAGGCAAACTACAGCTTGTGAGGTAAACTGATGTGCGGTATACTACCTCTAGTGAGGCAAACTACAGCTTGTGAGGTAAACTGATGTGCGGTATACTACCTCTAGTGAGGCAAACTACAGCTAGTGAGGAAAACTGATGTGCGGTATACTACCTCTAGTGAGGCAAACTACAGCTTGTGAGGTAAACTGATGTGCGGGATACTACCTCTAGTGAGGCAAACTACAGCTAGTGAGGTAAACTGATGTGGGGTGCACTACTTCTAATGAGGCAAACTTCAGCTAGTGAGGTACACTGATGTGGGGTGCACTACCTCTAGTGAGGCAAACTACAGCTTGTGAGGAAAACTGATGTGCGGTATACTACCTCTAGTGAGGCAAACTACAGCTTGTGAGGTAAACTGATGTGCGGGATACTACCTCTAGTGAGGCAAACTACAGCTAGTGAGGTAAACTGATGTGGGGTGCACTACTTCTAATGAGGCAAACTTCAGCTAGTGAGGTACACTGATGTGGGGTGCACTACCTCTAGTGAGGCAAACTACAGCTTGTGAGGTAAACTGATGTGCGGTATACTACCTCTAGTGAGGCAAACTACAGCTTGTGAGGTAAACTGATGTGGGGTGCACTACTTCTAGTGAGGCAAACTACAGCTTGTGAGGTAAACTGATGTGCGGTATACTACCTCTAGTGAGGCAAACTACAGCTAGTGAGGTAAACGGATGTGGGGTGCACTACTTCTAATGAGGCAAACTTCAGCTAGTGAGGTAAACTCATGTGGGGTGCACTACCTCTAGTGAGGCAAACTACAGCTAGCTAATGAGGTAAACTGATGTGGGGTGCACTACCTCTAGTGAGGCAAACTACAGCTAGTGAGGTAAACTGATGTGGGGTGCACTACCTCTAGTGAGGCAAACTACAGCTAGTGAGGTACACTGATGTGCGGTATACTACCTCTAGTGAGGCAAACTGACGCTGGTGAGGTAAACTGATGTGGGGTGTATTACCTCTAGTGAGGCAAACTACAGCTAGTGAGGTAAACTGATGTGCGGTATACTACCTCTAGTGAAGCTAACTGACGCTAGTGAGGTAAACTGATGTGGGGTGTACTAACTCTAGTGAGGCAAACTACAGCTAGTGAGATAAACTGATGTGGAGTGCACTACCTCTAGTGAGGCAAACTACAGCTAGTGAGGTAAACTGATGTGCGGTATACTACCTCTAGTGAAGCTAACTGACGCTAGTGAGGTAAACTGATGTGGGGTGTACTAACTCTAGTGAGGCAAACTACAGCTAGTGAGGTAAATTGATGTGGGGTACACTACCTCTAGTGAGGCAAACTACAGCTAGTGTGGTAAATTGATGTGGGGTACACTACCTCTAGTGAGGCAAACTGACGCTAGTGAGGTAAACTGATGTGGGGTGTACTAACTCTAGTGAGGCAAACTGACACTAGGGAGGAAAAACTTACCAAAGTGAGGAAATACTGTACAAAAGAAAATTGATGCGAGTTACAATGACGAGTAGGAAAACAGTAAGGGAAAATGGTAACACACGATACCATATCTTTTATTTATTCAAAAAATGGATATGAAAGTTATATTTCACTAGCATTAGGTAAATGGCTATGTACAAGAGAAACTTCACAATGCAATATAAAAAGTTACCAACAAGGGGTTTAATAGCATGATATTGATAGCACTGCCATAGGTTCGGATCATATTGCAGTTACAACATAGTTGATGATTAAAATGCTAATGACAGTTGTATAATAGATCGGTGGCATCTGTGTGTTTTTGGACGACGGGGGTAAACAGAAGCGAGGTAAACAAACGCGAGTGCGGTTAAATAATGCAAGTGCACTAACTGAATCAACAGACAAGGTCAC
>JAWQFJ010032557.1:0-22500 GCA_034096865.1 Theodoxus fluviatilis | reverse complement strand
AACTCCACAAGTCTTGGATGACTGAAACAGTCGCCTCGAAGATCACCAGAAGCATGGAATTCTATCTCAGTCCCCTCGGAGAACCTCGATTCCGTTCCTAAGGAAGCGTCCTGTCGCTGAGACACAACTCCCAACTGGAAGGATGACCTTGCATTTGCACACGGCGTGATCCCAACACACAGATCTAGGTCAAGACGACAGCAACTTCAAATCACTGCTTGCGAGATATTTACGATCATTGTCAGTCGTGTTTTAGGAGACGAGTCAGCCAGGTGTGCTCAGCGAGGTCGGCAACAGTCAAACCCCTTTCCAATCCCAGGTGATGAGAGCATTTCATGGAGAGGAATCATCGTACGCAGACATCTTGCCTTGATCGTGCTGCACGGAATTTCCGTGCTGTCCAACAAACCGAGCGTGCGTGCCCAGAGAGGTCATTGACCCTCCCTGCACGAGGCGCTTGAAATCGAATTCACGGAGCACCTCAAACATACCTCGCGGAATGCCTTGCACAGAAAGCCAAGATGAATTTTGTGACAGAAAATGTAGATTTTGGTTGAATGGAGAGATTCAGTACATCACCTTTGTCAACTACAAATCCAATTCTGGGCTCCAGATTTCAGCCCTGACAGGATGGATGGATGGATGGATGGATGGATGGATGGATGGATGGATGGATGGATGGACGGACGGACGGACGGACGGACGGACGGACGGACGGACGGACGGACGGACGGACGGACGGACGGATGGATGGATGGATGGATGGATGGATGGATGGATGGATGGATGGATGGATGGATGGATGGATGGATGGATGGATGGATGGATGGACGGATGGACGGATGGATGGATGCAAGCATGCATGCATACATGAACAATTGTTTGTGGCTTATTAGTCTTTGTAGGCTATGAAAGGCCATTGATTAGGAAAATCACTGGAATAGGTTAGTATCAAGTCACAATTTCCCGTGTTATTCGTCTCTCACGAACATCGAACGGAAAACTCGGTGAGTCTATTCTTATCCCTAACCCACAGAGGGGACACAGAGGGTTAATCATCTCTAACCTTGCATTAGTTTGCCCTTTTCAGCGACACCTGTCCGCAGGCGTGCCTTTAACACAGAGCTGTGCGTGGAGCTAATCTCTCACGTGATCAGAAGTCACTGCAGGCACGTGCGAATCGTGCCACAAGCGGAAACTCAGCAGACGACAGGGACTGGCGAGATGACAGACTAAGCGAGGCTGTGTTTGGACAAGCAGGATGTGGCACGCTAAAGTCTATCCTCTGGGCGAAACTCCCAATGACTTTCTGGATACACTGAGCCCCAACCCCTCGCCGTCGCCTCCTCAGTCGTCCTCTCCGTCGCCACCTCAGTCGTCCTCTCCGTCGCCTCCTCAGTCGTCCTCTCCGTCGCCACCTCCGTCGCTCACCCAGTCGCCTGGTGGCTCGCCTGCAAGTGTTCTGCCTCCTAAAGGTCTACCGCCACCGCCCCCACCATCGCCAGCGCAGTCGCCGCCGCCGGCGCCGCCGCTACCGCCGCCGTGGAGATCTACGTCGCCCAAGAGGCAGCCATCTTCTTGTCTCCTGAGTCTGTTCCCCTGGTGTTCCGCTCATGGTAAGATGGTCTTTTGGCCACGTTCTCTCATCAGATAAATCTCTGCTTGGTGTTCCGCTCATGGTAAGATGGTCTTTTGGCCACGTTCTCTCATCAGATAAATCTCTGCTTGGTGTGTCCGATCTTGGTCCATGTAAAATGCCATTTGTTCTCGCTCGGATCTGCTTGTGAATCCGAAGGGAGTGTAGGCCCATTGTCTCCCTCTGCGAGTTTGTAAGCGGCGAATAACTAGGCAAACTGTGAGTTGATTCGCTCTTTAAACCTGATCTGTGGGTGTTCGTGATTAATGGTCTTACATAGTCTGCAAAGGCTGATGGACCGTAAACAATAATCATCCATCCACTCACCCACCCACCCATCCATCCACCCATCCATCCACCCATCCATCCATCCACCCACCCATCCATCCATCCATCCATCCATCCATCCATCCATCCATCCATCCATCCATCCATCCACGCATTCATCCATCCACGCATCCACCACCCCCACCCACCCCACCCCCACCCCACCCCCACCTCCCCCACCCACCCACCCCACCTCCCCCACCCACCCCACCTCCCCCACCTCCCCCACCTCCCTTCATGTGTTTGAAGGAAAAAATTGAACCATCGCGTCTCCTCACGCGTATCGCGAGAATAACCGGGGAAATCATGATTTGAGCTTACTTATAATCTATTTTGAGTTTCGTGATCAATGGTTTTGCAGAGTCTGACAAACCGTAAAACTTCATCCACCGCCTCAAGATAGTTCTGTTTTTGGTGTGTCCATTGCTCATTTATGTTAAATGTATTTTTTTTTTACGTTCTCATCCAATCCACCTATTGGATTAGAGAATTATCATATATCCACCGATTGTCTCTGTACAATTTTGTAAAAGCGAATAATCAGGGAAACCGTGAGTTGACTTGGTCTTATTCTATCCAACTCTTGATTATTGTTCGTGATCAATTGCCTTAGATAGCCTACAAATGCTGATAATCTGTAAACGTCCATCCGTCCGTTCATCCATCCACCCATCCATCCACCCGGCCATCCATCCATCCATCCATCCGTCCATCCATCCATCCACCCGGCCATCCATCCATCCATGCATCCATCCATCCACCCATCCATCCACCCGACCATCCATCTATCCTCCATCCATCCATCCTGGTAGGTGGTCCTTTGATTCTTTCTCTTAATTCCCCTGTGGGTTGCAACACGATTCGTCACAGATAAATAATTTTACAAATTGTGACTTGACTTAATCCCATTCTAACAGCTCAAGTAATGTTTCTATCAATCGCCTTATTTTCCTCGCAAAGGCTAAGGCCTGAAAAACCCATTCATGCATTCATTCATGCATTCATTATGCATTCATTTATTCATTCATTTATTAAGCATTCATTATGCATTCATTCATTTATTCGTGCATTCATTTATGCATTCATTTATGCATTCATTTATTTTCCATTAACGCATTTATGCATTCATTCATTCATCCATTCATTCATTCCTTCATCCTTCATCCTTCATTCCTTCATTCATTATTTATTTATTAATTCATTCATTATTCATTCATTCTCATTCATTCATTCATTCTCAGTCAGTCATTCATTCATTACGTTCATTCATTCATTCATGCATTCCGATGTTGATTTATGCATTCTGTGGGTTGGGGGTCAGAATAGACCCACCGCGTTTCCCTAGCGACTGGTGACAGGCGAGTGACCAGGGACACTGAAACTTACTCCAGCTCCGATGACTAGTGATGATCGTGAGCAATCGCCTTACATAGCCTAGAACGGCTGGTAGTCCGTAACACGTCATCCATTCATTATTCATTGTCATGTCAGTGTGTCTCAATTTTAATATGTCTTTGTTCCAACAAACGACCCGGAACTTTATATCGCGCTGTGTACTGTTGTACGTGAAGAGTACCGCCATTGTCCTTTATTTTTTAGTGGAGCCTATTTGTCGTTTCAGAGTACACTGATGAAGAGTGCGTAGGTGGAAAATGTCCTAAAACTCCTCCACACGATTACCACAATCCTTCCGACAATGTCAAGGTAAACGATGATTCAAGGTTGACGACGACAACGATGACAATGATGACGATGAAAGTGATGACGAAAATTATGACGAAAACGATGACGACGAAAATGACGATGACAAGGACGGCAACGAAGACAATGCTGATGGCGAAGAACATGTCAATCATGGAGAGGTTATAATCAAGGAATATTGTTTTGTCAACCCTTTTGTTAATGTACCGTTTGTCTTTGCATGTAAAGAATGTTTGTTTAAAATATTAAAACCACAGAAAAACTGCTAGAGGTTCAGACTGTCTACGATCGTGGAGAGAGGGACGAGAGGAAATAAAGACAAATAAAAATCCAGAGACAGGACAGAGAAAAAGAGAAAGCGACAGATCTGCAAACAAAGGTAAAAAGTTAAAGCAGAAAAATAGGATGGTGACAAAGGCAAAACGACAGAAAGCAGAAGGATGAAAATAGAAGTAAAGAGGAGAGGGGTAAAAACGAAAGCAAGAAATAGAAGAAACCAGAAATGAGAAAGCATTTGGTGGAGTGATGATGTTTTCAAAACAAATGTGCTTGTTGAAGCAGCTTTTCCACTCATCTTGCCTTACTCGCTTTCATTCTTCCCACCTGCCTCTTCGCCGCAGGCCGTGGAGTCCAGAGACCAGGTTGTTCCCACACAGATTTCTGGAACACGTGAGTAGACTGCAAATGTGTGTATGAGAATTTCAGTATCCCATGTATACAGAGCACGAAATGTTTATACATGAGAGGGGAGAAAGGGGGACAGAGACAAACATGTGGACAGGCACACAGACATCAAGCAGATACACACGCAGGCAGATCAAGGAAGAAATAGAGGGTGGAGGTGTACAATGTATATATGTATAATGTACTTATATTGCGCGCACTTCCAGCCCAAAGGCTGCTCAGTGGCGCATGCACAGAAAAAAATGTCACGAATTTTCCATGGTGCCAGGATGTCCCTAGTAGGGGTCGACTAGGATCCCCGTCAGCAAGACGCGCTTGGCGGAAAAGGCACGTCTTGAGGCTTCCTCTGAACTTCCTCTGCTTTGGCTCCTGACGCAACGCCTCTGGCAGTTGCTTCCATAGAACCGGTGCAGCAGAGCAGAAAGCTCGATCCCCCGACGAAGACCTTGTCGGTGGCACCCTAAGGAGATGAGAAGCACCAGACCTCAGATTTCTTTGGGGGCAGTTTCGGGAGAGCAGTTTGTTGCAGGTACAATGGAGTGGTAGGAATGGTTTGGCAGCACTCGGAAGATTTTAGCGAGGATATTGGGGGGTGGGGGGCAGAGAGAACAGCTTGTTCACACAGGTATCTGGAACAAGTGAGTAGACTGCAGATGTATGTATGAAAATGTAACACGAATATACAGAGTACGAAGTGATTACACATTAGAGGGGAGGAAAGGAGACAAAGATAGACACGTGGACAAGCATACACAGACATTTAAGCGGATGCACATGCAGGCAGATCAAGGTAGAAATAAAGGGGGGGGGGGGGGGGGGGGCAGATATAAAGATCGACATAGAAGAGACAGGTATAGATATATGTATTGTCGACAAGATTATTTTTGTTATATTTTGCTATTGTCACCACTATCATTATAAAAGTTGTCTGCTAGGTTTCTCCCTTGTTCCTTTTCTTTGGGGTGTTTTTCTTTAAACATGTTATGGAGGTGAGGTGGCCGAGTGGTTAGCGCGCTGGACCTACAGCCGCTTGCGGCCAGTGGGTGCGGCGTTCGAAGCCGCGCGGTCCCCAGAATTGCATCCTTGAGCAAGATGCTTAACTCCCATTGCTTCTCCCCACCCAGGAGTGAAACCGGGTACCAAATGGCCCCCTTTAGGGCTACCAAACGGCCCTCCTCAGGGCCTCTACCCAGGTCCTTCGGATGAGACCTTAATAAACCGAGGCCTAAGTGCGCTTAGAACCACTGGATAAGGCGCATTATAAATATAAAAATATAATAAATTATAATAAATTATAAATTATTATGACCCTGAGCAGCACCACGTGGGTGAATGACGTAAACTCCGCTTTGTCTCATGTCTCATATCACAGAATCTACTTTGTCAGGTCAAGTAAACTAAAGTCGTATTATGTACACAAATGGTTACCAGATCGGTGGGTGAATGTTTTGCACCTCGCAAATTGTATTTGAAATTACATATATGAAAGGCCAAAAAAATCAAGCTTCCACGTATATTTTCCAGCTGATCATCCAGCAGCAGTAACGCAGTTTCCTAGTTACCATGACTATGACGTCAGAAGCCCGAGAGACGCCGTCAAAGAAGGTATCATGGGAGACATCTCCGGTTCCTCGGAAAGGCTGAAAACTTCTTCAACCAAATCCAAGTACGAGGAGACTCTGTACCCAAGCTCCGCCACAGTGGACAGGCCCCCAGAGGAGCTAGTTCCACAGAAGTCGTCCAAGAGGCATGCTGATGCCGGTGATCCCCAGTCGGGGAGTGCCAGAAAAGCAACTGTGACGTCAGAGGACATGTTCTTCGACACTGCGGAGTGTCCTTGCTATGAATCTCCGTCACATCTGCCCTCCCTGCGCGGAGACTCGGCCAGTGAGCAGACGACTGTGACGTCACTGAGACACGGCTTGTCCCCGAAGCCGACGACGCAGGAAATGAAAGGTAATGATCAGAAATTGACGACGACGACGACGACGACGACAGTAATGATGACTGTGATTGATGGTTGTGGTGATGGTGATGATTGATAATGGTGATGATGGTTATGATAGTGGTCATGATTATGATGACGATGATGAAGGCATTGTTGGTGATGGTACAGGTTATGATGATGGCGACGATGATGATGACGATGGTGATTGTGATGATGGAGATAATGGTGATGGTGATATTGATGGCGGTGATGGTGATAATCGTGATAACGATGGCAGTGGTGGCGATGATGGATGATGATTGATGATGATTGATGATGATTGGAGGATGGAGGATGATGGATGATGATGATGATGAGGATGATGATGAGGATAATGATGAGGATGATGATGAGGATGGATGGATGAGGATGGATGAGGATGGATGGATGATGGATGGATGATGGACGGATGGATGGATGGATGGATGGATGGATGGATGGAAGATGGATGACGATGATGGTGATAACGATGGAGGTGGTGGTGATGATGGGTGATGATAATTGGAGGATGGTTGATGGAGGATGATGGATGGATGAAGATGGATGGATGATGATGGATGGATGGATGGATGAGGATGGATGACGATGATGGATGAATGGATGGATGAGGATTGATGACGATGATGGATGACGAAGATGATGAATGACGATGATGGATGATGATTGATGATTGATGGATGATGATTGATGATAATTGGATGATGGTTGATGGAGGATGATGATGGATGGATGGATGGATGGATGAGGATGGATGAGGATCGATGAAGATGATGATGGATGACGATGTTGGGTGACGACAATGGATGATGATGATGATGATGATGACGATGATGATGGTGATGATGATGGCGATGATGATGACGATGATAATGATAATGATCATGATCATGATGACATATTACTGAAACTGCCTCTATTAATGATAACGACTACTCTTATTTTTCGCCTTCAATTTCTGTCGACGCAGTGCAAGCAGTGTTGCAGTCACCATTAACACTTTACCCAGCAGGCACTCCACTCGTGGCACCGGAAGACCTTGATGGAGGGACATCATCGGAGTTGTCGCCCCTGATCCCCACGAGAACGGCATCCTCACAAGATGGCGGACCCAGGGGAAGGCTGGCCGATCTCGTGGATGACCTCATGAATGCCGCGAGGTCTCTCGATACCGGCGAGGAGGACGAGAATGAGGAGGACAACACTCTGGTGCGTCGAGATGACGACGGTGAAAATCAATGACTGAGTAGACAGCGATGATAGATATGATAGAGTAGCGTAGCAATTAAGGAGATGACTGGAATAAAACTATATATTTTGAAGAATGAATGGGAATACAACTGGATGCAGGACAAATGTACGGACTTGAAATTTATAGGAGTGGTAACTTGTTTGAGGGTAATGGTCTTGTCAAATAGATAGTAAAAAAATTCCCATTGTAAATGTGTTTACTAAAATTATGTTTTCTGTGTACATTTTTTCGTTGCATTGAAATCTTTACCCAGAGTTGGTATATTTGCACCTTTCGCTTTGTTTTTGTTTTTGGTTTTCAATAAACATTTATATTGTGAAAACCATCAGGAGTATTTTCACTTGTTTGAAAAAATGTGACAATGCATGAGAAAAGAAGGCTTAAAGTCGAAAAAATGATAACATGAAGTATTTCAACCATATGAATGATTATTTATTCAGCCATGCATGTCTCAGAAAAAGTGCATGCTCATTGAGAAAATCTTTAATATTTTTACATAAATATGAAATTCAGGAACGTTGCTACGTAACATGCTGCGCTGATGACTTTTCTCAACTTTAGCTCAAAAACAGTTTTGCTGATTTTATCCTTGTTTATCATACAGCAGTCAAACGTCATATAAAGCTGATATCTAGAGCCAACTCGAATAAGGGTCCAAGATCACAAAGTGATCATCAGCGCCAAACCTCGGTACTGATTTCTTTGAGCAAAAGAAAATCGGTCTTGACGATTGCCTTTTTCATTGAATCCATAACGTTGAAAACAATTTTTTCTTAACATATGAATTTCATAGGAGCGGATAAGTCATCATATATAAAGTCAAGGTATTACCATCGCCGTTGGTCAACACTTGCTGCAGATCGTGACACCTGGCGGCTCGTCGTAAGCAGGGCCGTCGCTTACTTCGAGAACACCCGTAGGGCCTCCATAAAATAAAAGCGAAATAGGAGAAAGAACCAGGCAGCTGCGACCGACCAGACCTTCCCCTACAGCAACTGCGACCGGACCTGCCGATCCCGCATCGGACTTCTACGTCATGAGCGGGCCTGCAAAGGACGTGGACCATGACCTTCCAGATCTTCATAAACGAAGCAAAGCCATACACTAATTGGTTTAAACAGCGACGTAAAAGCCACATCTTGATTGTAAAGCGCTTAACACCCTATTCTCCTGACCATTGAGCCTCCGGACCAAATCGCTACTGCCACTTCACGACTCGGTGAATAAAAGACAAGACAGTCAGGCTGAAGTATCAACTCCATTTCCTGATGAGAGTTCCAACTATGTGCTGGATCACGGCAGCTTACAGGGATTAATCACGCTGCATGTGGTTCTGCTGTATGTTACGAACTCATCACTACTCTTACAGGTACCCTGTTTTACTCCTGGGTGGGGATGGGGTGAATGGAAGATGTTTTACGGCCTATCAGTCTGTGTAGGTTATGTGAGGCCATTGAGCACGAAAATCACAAGAATAGTTTAGAATGAGCTTACGTCAGGTCATGATGCCCCTAATTATTCGTTTCTCACCAATCGCGTAGGGAGACGCGGTGGGTCTACTATGACCCCGAACCCTCAGGGGGTCTATTCTGACCCCCGACCCACAGGGGCTCCTGGAGGGGGAGATGCAACACAAACTGAGCATTCGTGCCCGAAGTTGTTACTACGGGCTCTATGCTGCTTGGAACCCCGCTACCTCTAGCCTCGAACGTCTGCGGGCAATGGTTCTAACCAAATGAAGAGAAAGAACAGTTTATTCGTAAATATTTTCACTATTGTTCTTTCCTCGAGCTATCCCGAAAACTAAATTTCAGAAGTTGTATGTCCCCAATCGAAATCCCCCTGTGGGTTGGGGGTCAGACTGCATCCATTGCGTCTTCCTGTGGGTTAGGGGTCAGACTGCACCCATTGCGTCTTCCTGTGGGTTAGGGGTCAGACTGCATCCATTGCGTCTTCCTGCGGGATTTGTAAGAGGCGAATATAACTAGGGACATCGTGACTTGATTGGCGCTTACTCCAAAGTATTCCAGTTTTGTCCGTGCTCAATGGCTTTACACTGCCTACAAAGGCTGATAGGCCATAAAACTCCACACATCCATCCATCCATCCATCCATCCATCCATCCATCCATCCATCCATCCATCCATCCATCCATCCATCCATCCATCCATCCATCCATCCATCCATCCATCCATTCCCAAGAAGTGGAGTTGGTGCTGGTACCTGACTGTGAGCGTCCTCTGTCTCTGTGTTTGTTGTCAGGTGCCAGTGAAGGATTGATCAGGCGGCCCAGAGATCAGGGGGTAAAGTGTAAAGTCGTTCCGTGCATGACATCTGCTCATCCAATTCTCTGCATACTATCACCGTAGTAGCTGGACACTCAAACCATGATGTATAAATCAAAAGATTGTTAACCAAAAACCAAACAAGCAAAAGAGAGTATGGTGTGACTTTGTTTGCGGAAGGATAGAAACAGACAAGTCGACAAGCAGACGCAGACACTAGGGGAAACACACATACACCTAGGCAGGCAGATCAATGAAGAAATGAAGAGACGGTGGGGAACAATGAAATTATATCCATCTGTTTATTTGGTTGAGCTCTGTCACGTGGTTGCTACTTCAAGAAGAAAACTCGGCGTGCTCCAGCTTTCTGTGGAGAAGTGACTTTCGCAAAGGAGTCTTTTCAACACAGAAGAGAAGGGTGACCAATGACGTCTGGCGATGCAACGTTGCAAGGGCAAGCTTTCGGAGACGTAACTCCTTCTTCAGGCCAAGTCGAAGAAGTTAGTTACTCTAAAGCTTGCCGCTGCAACTTGCATCGTCAGACTTCATTGGTCACCCTTCTCTTCTTGTTCTAGATTGTAGTCTGACACCGGCCCCTCACATCGTGACTTGATTTGCGCTTAATCTATTCTAGTATTTTCGTGCTCAATGGCCTTACATGGCCTTCAAAGGCTGGTAGGGCGTAAAACTCCTACCCATCCATTCATCCATCCATCCATCCATCCATCCATCCATCCATCCATCCGTCCATCCATCCATCCGTCCACCCATCCATCCATCCATCCATCCATCCATCCATCCGTCCATCCATCCATCCATACCATGGAGTGCACATAAAAATGAGACATGCGTGAGGTCTGGACAGTAGAGCTCTCTGAAATTTTCACCATGGCAGGTCAGGCGTATGTCAAAATAATATTTGTTTAAAAAACACTGTGACCGACATACCTTTCTAGTAGGGTCAATCCGTACCTTTCCCACACAAGAAATTCGTTCTGATCAGTTGATGCTTAGCCTGACGACAACACTGCTAGCACTAGAATAATACAGAATGATTTTTATGAAATGGAGCCCATTGCCGCAACGGACATCGTCAGGCACTTCCATATTTGCCGGGCGAAAAAGCTTCGAGGATAAAGTTTAGTTCAAATGAATGGATATGTGAACGAACTGATGTATTCTAGTGTGGCTATTATTCGGTTGTCAAAAGAATAGATTCCAGCATTTTCTCTGTTTGCATGGTTTGTTTGACGCACACACACCCTCTCTCTCTCTCTCTCTCTATCTCTCCCTCTCCCTCCTCCCCCCCCCTCTCTCCCTCCATCCCCCCCATCTCCCTCTCCCTCTCCCACCCTCTCCTTCCCCCCTCTCTCTCTCTCCCTCCCTCACCCTCCTCTCTCTCCCTCTGTCTCTACCCCTCTCTCTCCCTCCCTCTGTCCCTACCCCCCCTCTCTCTGTCCCTCTTTCTCTCTCTCTCCCTCCCCTCTCCCCCCCTCTCTCTCTCTCCCTCCCCTTCTCCCCCCCCCCTCTCTCTCCCTCTCCTCCCCCCCCTCTCTCTCTCTCTCCCTCCCCTTCTCCCACCCACCCCTCTCCCCCCCCCCCTCTCTCTGCGCACGTTCCCATGCACCCCACTTTTTAAAACCAGTTATTTGAGATCTTCCTGGTACAGATATAAGAAGCACACTTAACGCAACATTTTCCTCAATAATGCATTTTGAAGGACAAAAGCCAACTTTTTTGACCTGGAGAATTTATTTATAGGAAATGCAAACAAGCACTCACAGACAACACCAAATGTTCACGGTCGTACACTCTTTATAAGAAAAGTTTAAAATACTGGAATAAAAGTGGATAGATCAAAAACCACTGTAGCAAAAATGTAGTGGGTAGATATATAGAGACTTGGAGATCGATCAATTGACAGTAAAGACAGCATGCAGATAGTACATGACAGATTTCTGATTACGAAGAAATATCAAACGGCGCAGTCGAACATACTATGGAATACTCTAGAAACAAAGTCATATAAATACATATTTCGTTTCAGAGTAGTAGATGAGCAACCTTTTTTCAGTGCACTTCAGGTAAAGGAAAAATTCAAAGATCTCGCGTGCCTAGATAGGTTGTTATGAAAAACATCTCTGAAAGAGACGATGAAAGGGGAGCATTGAAAGATTGCAGCAAGCGTCAGAAACGGACATGAACTGAGCTCGTTACAACTACATCATACAGGGTTTCGAATATTTCAAAGGAGATTGTGACATATGGGATTCTAAGTGACTCGAAGTAAGTACAGGAGAAAAAGCAGTGATAGATCATTTTGTTAAGGCATTTTGCTTTGGCCGAGAAGCACCAACCTGAATGAGAGTAAACATGTGCTGCCGAGATTTCAGCTTGGAAAGCCATCCATAACAGGAGTCTACAGAATGTACATCACCAGGGAGAAATAATGTTGCAGGTAATCATGGGGTAGAGTACATTGTCATGTTTGTTGTGTGTAGAAATGTGCGAGAATGTAGATACAGAATAATTGAAAGGTTGCAAATGTTTGCAAACAGTGCATAAGGAACGGAAAAAGTCATCCATGACAAAAAGAAGAGCGATTGATGGATGAATTAATGGATGGAGTTTCACCACCTATCAGCCTTTGTAGGCTTTTTAGGGCCATTGATCACGATATCCCTAGTCATTCGCCTCTTACGAAATCCGTAGAGAGACGCGGTGGGTCTATACTGACCCCCAACCCACAGGGGGGATAAGAGCGAAAGGTAGAAGTCAACCACTCTGGAGATGAGAAAGAAATGTTGCATGAAGGCCAAATGGTATTTGCACAGGGCTCTGTTAAGGAGTTGAACAAATTGTTTTACGCAAAATAAAATAAATAGCACAAAGAGACAAAAAATCATAGTGATCGATACGAGTGGGAAAAGTACAGGAGAAAGTTTTTGTGTGTACATCTTGTATAGATTTGTGTGGATGTGTGTTTTTGAATTTCCTCCCACTTGGATTTAAATGAACAACAGTGAGAACAGCATGGGAAAGTGACTCAAGCGAATGCCTGAAAACTGCGCAAGTAGAATGCACTCGTGTTACAGCAACGGAAGATAAACATGCCTTGTTGGGAGTTCAACTAGGGATCAAAGTGATAGATATTTCTCAGAGACACACAGGAAGAAGCATCCTTCGACCATGTTTTCGTACTGTACAGGACCAGGAGGGCAAACGCTGGCTTCATTAGTCTTGTAGACATTGCACACTATTGATATATCAACCAATATCACATCAATCATGCTGAATGAACTATAGGGAATACCTTTACAGGCTTCAGAATAACATGAATTTTCATTTCGTTTATGCCATACATGTATTCACAGCCTTTGCTTCCAATTCACACAAAGAAAGAAAGATTAATATTAAAAGTCTTCAGCAGCAGTGGGCATGAAAAAAGATATATGTCAGTAATGATGGTGCTGAATGAAAAAAAAGTAGTTTTCAGGGCAACAAATGGCTGAAAACGTTCATTATATGTACCTCGCGCCCACACTGTTATAACATAAATACAAAATGTTGATGAGATTTGTTCTCTTGCAGATCTCCACAAATACAGTACGGCGTATATCGGGCAAAAAATAACTGCACATGTTGGCAGGACGACGGAAACTAAAGGCTGACACAAATGTTCACTGTACACAGCATGTATGATAATTATTTTTATGAACATCAGTTATATTGACATCAGTTATATTGCATTAACTAAACGGACATTTGTCAAGACAGAAGTCGCCGAAACACTCTAGGTCACGACCAGTGGCAAGATAAAAACTGGAAGTAACTCTGATGTCACAACAAGCTCTCAGTAAATTTATGCTGCCCTCACGTGAAAACATTCTTTTGCTACGCTCTGAAAGACATGCGCTTTTCAAGGGGTAATATTTGCTTTAATACTCACAGACCTAACAAGGTTGTTTTTTAATTTACAGGACAACACGAGTTGAGTCATTTTTGTACAAATATCAGTCATGGTGGAATGAAATCTTTGCAAGATTCCTAATATTTAAATGCTTAGGATATGACTGCCTTTTCAAAAAATGTTTGACCGATGGAAAGTTGAATTATTTATGTCTAATTCTACTTGCTAGTTTTTTGGGGTTAATGTCATCACCTTATTTCAAAGTTGCCTTCCAGAAATGGGTCAACATATTTGCAACATTTTGTACAGCAGAATTACTACAGCTCATTTCTTTATACAGACAATTTTCATTTACAGTATTTTCAAGTATTTTTTGTGTAAAATAATTCTGATTTTACATCAACTATACACAGAAAGCTTTCGCAGTTTTCAGGTCCAACGGTACTCTAACAGTTGGGCGAATTCTCTCTCTCGCATGCACGCACACATACATGCTCACACCCACGCACCCGCGCACACTAAAATATCTTCAGCATGGAAGCGCTCTGGAGTTGATTGTTAATTCTCAAGCTCATGAATTAAAGACCTTCTTTGATGAAACAATTCACAGATTGGTACTGTGTATTTCATCAAGTGAAATTTCAACACGAAATCTTTAAATGTTGCAGGAAACACTTCCCGAATAAGAGCAGCGAGAAAACCATATCAGTATGACATACTTTGCATATGTTTGCATATATTATTATTGCTTTAGAGCATTTTCATCGTTTGCAAAGCGATTATAAGACTCAATCATCCTCATCACCGAGGTTGGCAATTAACAGTTGCGGGGTTTCCGCTTTCTCCTTTGGAGATTTTGTAGAAAGATGCAGGTGAAATGGGGTTATGAGGGTCTTTCCGTAAGACTACCATTATACCGCCAAGAGTTCATACACAGCCAAAACCATTGAAGGTCATCTGTCCGATTTGACATGGAATCTTGTAGCAAGGTTCCGGAAGTCTTTTTTTGTTGATGGCATCACTTACCCATAGTAATCGATCTTCGCGATCGATGACTCGCACATTGTAAAGAAGATGAGTCGTGACGGAGAAGTCAATAGCCTTTTCAGATTGCCATTTCGAGTCGTCCTTCACCTCTGCGCTACACCGAAAACCCTAGGGGTACTCCAGACGACACTGGGAGACATGACCTTGAGGCCACATCAAGGTCACTGACACTGGTGAGGTCACAGTTGCTGGAGGATGAGCTGAAGCAGAGGCTGACGGAGGACGTGGAGTCCCAGTCATCACTCGAACAGGAAGCGGTCTCAAAGCATGACCTTGACCTAGATCTTGACGAGCTTGACCTCATTTTTGACCTTGATCGATTGCGTTTGGAAGAGGAGTCCATTTTGCTTTTCGGTTTTATGCCACCAGAGATTGACTTGCTGCTTGGACATGAATTTGACGCCCTTGTTTCGTCGCCTTTGTCTACATCTCTGGTCGAAGGTTCGAGTTGGGGGGTACCGCTCTCTGTCTGCATGTTAGGAGCAGTTTTGGGTGAGGATGCGGTGCTGCCGTATGAGTCTGGTCCGCAGCTTTCAGGAAGAGCAGATCTGGGCAGAGGAGAAACACTGAAGTTGGACGCAGCGCCATCTATATTAAAACGAAAGCTCTCGATGTTCTCTTCTCGTGGCCGTAAAAAGGCGTCCTCTTGATGAAAGTTGTGTTCTTCGTGTCTCTTTGCGTGACTTTGAAGAGCCGCTTTTTTCTCCTTTGGGAGTTCATGACCGTCGTCGGAAAACCTGCAACTTTCCGAAGAATGCCCTCTTCTGGCTCCATGTTCTCGCTCAGTTTCTCCATACTCTCCTTGGAATCTACCGCGTGCAGCGTTGTGATCTCGATAGGAGGAGTGCTGCACAGATTGTCTCACATCTCTGGTTCCCATGTGCACCCTGGTGCTGGCGCTACGACTGAGGTAGCCTCCCTTCTGCGGGCCTCGGCTGCGCCGGATGTTGTTAAGGGCGGTTCGTCTGAGCGAGTCGCTCTCGTCCACGCGAGACCTGGGCGAGACTTCCTGTCTCGGAGACAGCTGGT
The DNA here is from genome assembly GCA_034096865.1 of Theodoxus fluviatilis. Taxonomy (NCBI): domain Eukaryota; kingdom Metazoa; phylum Mollusca; class Gastropoda; order Cycloneritida; family Neritidae; genus Theodoxus; species Theodoxus fluviatilis. Next base: position 6,645 of record JAWQFJ010032557.1, on the reverse strand, counting down.
TGTCGCGAGAGTTGGAGCGTGAGCGAGGTGGCGACAGTCGACACAGAGGAGATCTGTCGCGGAACGACGTCAGAGGGTCATGACCCGGAACTCGTGCTAGCGGGCGGTCACCGTTGGTGAGAATGTCCTGAGATTGAGCAATGGCGTAAGACGCCCTTGACCTTTCTGCTGACCTTTCTGGAAAGGGCACAATGTGGTCCGAGTTCGCGAACATGTACTTTTCGGTTTCCTCGCGGATTTGGTCCCAGCGTTCACGTCCCGAGCCTTCAGGAATGGCGGGTGGCGGACCTTGCCGAAGAACACCTGCTGTTTGATCGTTTCTTCCTCGGCTCTGCTTCCGATCGTACGTCACAGCAGCCGCTTGGAAAACCGGTTCCGACGTCACCAGCCTCAAATTTCCCGTATTGAAGTGCACGGCCGGCTGCGTATGCGCAGAATGAGTGAAAGGAACCGGAGCTGATGTCATACCGGAAATGGCCTCTTCTCTGAGGGACGCGATGCATTCCAAAGGCAGCTCAGGGGTGGAACCGTCCTCCAGGGCAAGCCTCAGCGTCTCCACCACGAAGTGTCTCTCCACAGACTTCTCAGCCACCTCAGTCCAGGTCGGACTTCCGGCTGGATAGGTTCTCGAACCATCCTTGTCTTTTCCCAAAAATGGAGACTCAAGGCGTTTCCTGCCTGGAGCTCTGGGGCTGTTCTCGTCCTCGAAGTTGTTCAGGATCTTCACGATGGTGTTCATGAGGAAGCGCTTGGGGTCCAGGGAATTGACGCAGTGACCCATGACGCTGCTGACTGCCCCTCCCATCCCCGCCATGGAGGCGGCTCGAGAGAGCTGCATGGCAAGCTTCAAGGACTTGCTCCTGCCTATCGCCTGCGGAGCACCGGCTGCCTTCGACTGCAGAGCTGGAGGGAGCTTGGCTGACTGATCAGTGTGGTGGGCTTTCCTGGGAAGAAGACAAGGTCGTCTCGGAGGGAATGGATCGTCGTGTGAAGTCTTCTTCCGTATCTCCTCAAAAAGCTCGGCGGATTTCTGAATACTGCTCTCTTCGAGAAGTTGTCTTTGGTTTGAGGGCACCTTCCCATGCTCATGCTGTTGACGATACCTCGTAGGCTTGGTAGCAAATCTCGAGGATTCTTCTGAACTCTCGTTCGAGACGAGAGTCACCGTGTCTGGGGGTGGCCTTTGCTGTTGTTGCATCGGTCTGGACACCGCAATTCCCTTGGAAGATTTGCTTTGGTTGCGAGAAGATTGTCCAGAGGGTTCCTGGACCTGTCCATGGTTGACAGGACAAAGCTGTTCGCCCATTGGAAGGAAGCTCATCCTTTGATAGGTGGGAGCGATAAATGGACATCCCACGATCGGCAGAGCGCTGATGTACGTTTCCCAGCAGGGAACAGTCATGCAAGCGGAAGGTGAGGGACCACTTTCCTTCTGGGTCTCTTGGGTCTTTGCGTTCGTTCCTTGACAATCTAGAACGGGTGCAGCCATAGGGTTGGCCCTTGAGGACTGGTCTTGACAGAGTGCATGGGACGGATTTGTAGCAGATTGTGTGAAACCTTCGTTACACTCGTCACATCTGTTATCACTCCAATTCTGTCCGTCCTTTGATGACTGCGCGAAACTTACACTTCGTCTCTTGACATTTCCCTTGGAGAACTTAGATCCATTCTCAGAATCCTTCTGACCGGTTCCTTCGCTGACGGTCACTTGTTCCACAAGAGTGTGAGGAGTCTGGAGCTCTCGTGAAGGCCGAAAGCTTTTTCTATTTGAATCACAAGTCGGATTCACAGCCACACAACCAGTTATGTCTCTTTCAGGTACGGGGTGTTTCTTGAGTTTTGGCTCCTCGTCAGCCGTGGTCCTCTCCTTTCCCCCGAGACCCATCAAGTCCCTCATTCGCTCCGAGACGTGTATGAAACGCGTGACCGGAGGTACCAAGGTTCCAGTGACCTCTGCAGGGGTCAAGGCTTGCTGCGTCCACAAACTCATAAAACCCGGAGGATGCAGGAGGAAGGAGGGCTGGAGAGAAGGATTGCTCATCATGTAGCCAAACATGCAGCACGGCCGTTGCTCTGCATTAGAAACTCCGCCATGATCTTGTCTAGGGCTGGCCGAGAGATGGCAGTCTGCGATATGATTCCTGGGGTATCGACTTTCCGAAGGCTCCTTAACTCCATCTTCTCCTGCCTTGATTGAATTGTCTTGCATTGAAGGATCGGCCCGGGTGCGATTTGTCGGTGCATATTGCTCCTTCATTTTCGCTTCAGTCTGGGTGTACTCGGAAGAGGATCCAGTGTGAGTGTGTCTCATGGATCGTGAAGAGATTCCATTTCGAGTCAGTGCAGGGATTGTCTGATGGTTTTGCTGGAGTAGTGAACTGCCACCGGGAAAACGCTGGATAGACTCTGTTCCCAGGGATCCACCATCATCGGAATTTCCGTTCTGCAGAGTTCCTGTTGGAGGGGCTTCCGCTGAGAGATTTCTCTCGTCTCTGAAAATCGTATTTACTGGCGCTTTTATTTCGTCTGTGGTCACGAAACTTTCATCTGAATCAATTCCGTTGCAGTCGTCATGAAGATCTGACGTAGTCGAGATCGATTCTTCGTATATGAAGGTGGATCCAAAACGTTCTGTTCCGGCGTTGTTGAGTTCTTCCCGCGGACAAAGTCCTGGAGCAACAGTCTCACCGGTAGGTGCAGAGTTGTGCGGATGAGGGTCAGCTTTGTTTTCCAAAGGTTTGTACTTCTGTCTGCATTTCTGGGACAGAATTCTGGCAGCCTTGCCCATGCAGTCTCTCAGAAACGCTCGTTTCTCCTCGCCAAGGAGCTTCAGCGATCGGGGACTTGGAGACTTCTTGCCGGCAGATTTTGAACCATCTTCTGGTTCTCTGGAACCATTTTCTGGTTCTCGATATCCACAAGGAGGGGGTATTATTTGACCGTCGTCTTTTTCGTTCGGTAGCATCCTGGACGGCAGGCCTTGGTCATTTTTGCGTTGTGTCATCGTGGCACCACCTTCGGTGTCTATGACGTCGAAAGTCCTCAACAGATTCAACTGCTCGGGATGCTGAATCTTCTGTTTCTGGTAGCGTGTGCCACTTTCAGAAGCTGGTCCAAGGTATCTCGGAGATTTCAGATGCGTCGGTTCCAGGTTGTCATCCTCAGATGATGAGGAGAGTCTTGTGAGGTTCTTTGAATCGCCGCCTAGTACCGACGTTTCTTCTTCGTCGCCTTGGGCCGACACCCATGCTTTCTTAATGTCACTGTTCTTCATCGTGTCGTTCTCAGGCTCATACGCTGGCTTGGACTCAGGGTTTCTCTGAAAGTGGTGCCTCTCCGCAGTAAGGAAGTCTGGAGAGGACTGCCTGCTGTCGTCGGTTCTAGGTGAGCTCTCTCTTGGAAATCCGGGTCCCCTTTTCTGGGGCCCAGACGACTTGAAGACTTGCTGCTCCACTATTTCTACTTTGGTGCCATCTTTCCCGTGTCCTTCCAGCCAAACGCTGGTGTCTTTCCCGTGTCCTTCCAGCCAAACGCTGGTGTCTTTCCCGTGTCCTTCCAGCCAAACGCTGGTGTCTTTCCCGTGTCCTTCCAGCCAAACGCTGGTGTCTTTCCCGTGTCCTTCCAGCCAAACGCTGGTGTCTTTCCCGTGTCCTTCCAGCCAAACGCTGGTGTCCGACTTGTCGTCGGGAGGCGACTCAATATCCTCTTTGCAGGAACGATGCTCAGCCTCGGACTGGGATTGCTTTTGGCCTGGCACTGCTCCCTGTAGAGTCTCGGCCTTCTTCATCATGCCTTCAACCTGAAGTCGCAGCTTGTCGCGGAAGTCGTTGATCTCCTCGTTCAAGTTCACAATGTCCCTCCTCAGTTCGTCGACCAATCTGAAGTCAAATGACTTCGCGAGGATGACTCCAGAAAGACCAAGATCAGCAATATTCTTGACGTCTTCAACCATCTTCACGTCAACTCCATCAGTAAGTCCTCCACTGGACGACGCTCCATACCAAGGGAAGTCTGATCCACCGTTCTTCCTGATCTCGAAGTCTCGACATGTTGAAGTCACGTCGGCAGGCGAGACGTGAAAGAGACTGCCTGCCATGGAAGAGGGAAACACCGGGGGAAGGCGAGTTGCTACAGAAGCCATGATCCTGGATCCTGGATATACGTTCTGAAAAAGATCAATCCTGCATTACGTTTATTAGCAATGGCTTAGTGTGGTTATTTGAACGAGTAGGAATAAACGGAGTCCATAAATGTAAGAGATATTGAAATTTGGGAATTATATTATAAATATACATTCAAAATGTGGAAATGGAGAGGAGGGAGAGAGAGATAAAAAAGAAAGAGGGGAGAAAGAGAAAGTGATTGACCGGCCAGCAGGCAGAGAGAGAGAGAGAGAGAGAGAGAGAGAGAGAGAGAGAGAGAGAGAGACTATAGACTTTAGACTTTATTTGCGTAGGCCAACGGCCCGTCACATAAACATATACAGACATACGTAATATAATGCCAACTTAATCACATACCAATTCTCTCACTTAGTATTTTAAAAGCATAATATATGTACATCGCCACATTCCGAGTCATCATTACATTCCTGCCATTGATTAGGTAGCCAATGTTCCTATACTTCGCCGTATGTAAATACGTCTTGAGATACTTCTGCCTGATGTCTCCATACAATGGACAATCCATTAGAAAGTGCCGTTCATTCTCCAAGCTGTCATGACAAAATGGACAATGTAAACTTCTGTCTCTTTCATATCTTCTGTTTGTATTTAACTCGTTTATTCCTAGCCTAAATCGTATAAAAATACCCCAGAACTTTTTTTATTTTCAATTCATTGATGTATTGTTCCGTTTCCATAGACTTTTTAAAGGACCTGTAAGTCAAGCAACGATCACTGTCGCTTAATTTTCCATGCCACTCCTGTTGGAAACAATCATTTAGTCTCCGTTTCAAACAGTTCAGAAAACATTTTTCATTACTTGTCCCACAGTTGTTCCACACATATCCAAATCCCAACTTATATAGCCATTGTTTCGCACCTTCAGCCCAAGATACTCTACCAATTAGATTTGAGGTAATTAGCATGTGATAAGCCTGTTTTGGCAATCTGTCAGTTGGCAATTTGCAAAGTTTCAACCAATATGTGACTGCTCTGATTGGAATTAATGTACAAGGGATATCTCCCCATCTCACCATAGATCAAACAATTTGGTGTTCTGGTATCAAGGTTCATGAAGCGCTTACAAGCAAACATATGTGCTTTCTCAACTGCTTAGTGTCGACCAATGCCCCAGAGTTCTGCACCTTAGATTAAGACGGGAAGTATCTGAGCGTCGAACAAGCAAAAAAATACCATGGTATTCAGGTTTCGGACACGATGCATTAACTGCATAAGAGACACAACTCTTTGTTTAGCTGTTACATTTTGGTTTTCTAGGGTCACAGTGTCGGACATTTTGGTTGAAAAAATGTACCCCAAATACTTATATATGTTTACAACTTCGAGCTGTGTTCCACCAAGAATCCATGTTTCTCTTTGTGCCAAGAAGCCCCCTTTTCTGAAGACCTTGGTCTTTGTTTTATCCCTATTGACGGTCAAACCCAGCTGTCGGGAAATGCTGTCCAACTACAGTTGGTTCTGAAGTTCCCACGGGTGTGGTGGAAATTAAGGCTACATCATCAGTCAAAATGAGGGAAGTAAATTTCAGGCACGATCAGGTTGACAACTGGACACCGTGTCTACTCTCTCTCTGTACATAATCGGCAACAACAGACATGAGAGAGAAAAACTTATTGGGGATCTTTGGACCTTGCCTTACACCGGGTGGGCAGTCGAAGAAGTCTGAGAGCATTGGAACCACCTCTTCGCTATGCTTCCACCCGGGAATAATAGCTTGCAGCATTCTAATATGTGCTTGTTGACACTCCTGCTTCTGCCAATAACATACCATAGCAAGATCGGTTGATCGAATCGAATGCCTTTTGATAATCAATAAATGCCACAAACAATCTCCCACGCCTACCTCCATATACATTTTTCAGTATCATCGCATACAAAGTGAAGATGTGATCAATAGTACAGTGTTCAGCACAAAATCCAGCCTGCTCAATACATATTTTTCCTTTATCCTCTGCCCACGTCTGCAGTCTTTTCGTGAGAATTAAAGTAAAAAGTTTGCCCATTATGTTTAGCGGTGAGATGCCCCTTTGGTTTTGGGGATCCTGTCCATCCCCAGTTTTGAATATTGGCACTATCATGGACCGGTGCCACTCCTCGGGAAAGCATTGTCTGTCATACAGGGTACGAAACAATTTAACCATTTATGGTCTTATGTGATTATTCACCAATTTGATATATTCTCCAGGGATTTCATCTAGTCCTACGGATTTTCCTGCTTGTAACCTGCCTATTGCCTGGTCGACTTCAGTGGGATCTATGGGAGCGTCGAGCTCTTCATCGGTTTGGATCCTTTTTTCGTTTCTCAAGCATGACTCACTTTGAAACGTCGACCCCTGTTTGAAAACACTTTCAAAGTGATATTTCCACTTCTCTATACTTATTATTACGTTGTGCTTTTTATTTCGTTTCGCACCGTTTACTAGTGCCCAAAATGACGCAGATTTTCTTATATTCTCAATTG
>JAWQFJ010032554.1:0-17549 GCA_034096865.1 Theodoxus fluviatilis | reverse complement strand
TGTTGTTTGGTGCACGTGTTGTTTGGTGCACGTGTTGTTTGGTGCATATATTGTTGTTTGGTGCACGTGTTGTTTGGTGCATATATTGTTGTTTGGTGCATATATTGTTGTTTGGTGCACGTGTTGTTTGGTGCACGTGTTGTTGTTGGTGCATATATTGTTTGGTGCACGTGTTTGGTGCACGTGTTTTGTGCACGTGTTGTTGATGCATATGTCGTGGCTAAAAGTCGGAATTGCCTAAATCTGGGAATTAGGCACAGCTGTTGCCTATTTCAAGGAATAGGCAACAGCACTGCCTAATGTCTGAAGTCAAGTTTCTCGCTTGCCTATAACGCGAAATAGGCAGCCTAATACGCGAAATAGGCAGCCTAATACGCGAAATAGGCAAAAAGTGCCTATTTCACGTATTAGGCAAAAACTGAATAGATCTTTCTTCATTAAGCCAAGAAAATACGCGAATTAGGCTGCCTAATTCACCGATTAGCCAAGAATTGCCTGTTTTGTGTAAAATATTCTCTCTTTGGCAATGTTGTAAACTTCAATTAATTGCTAGTCAATTGATTGTTTAAATACATGTATTGACTACTGAGCATTTTAGTAATCTGAGCTGATATCTTCTCTAACGTTTGAATAAAGTTTCAGACTGAGCATTTTAGTAACCTGAGCTGAAATCCTCTCTAAGGTTTGAATAAAGTTTCAGACGGTCCTGTGTTGAATAATTCAGATCTGACCAAGGCAAGATTTTTTTTCTTTTTGTGACAACAAATCATAGAAAATAAAAACTCAAGCCTCACAAGCTATAATTTGCCAGTTGTTCAGAAGAGAAGCTGACACCTGACAGCACAGTGAAATTTCCTTAGAAGGATGGCAGATGAATTTAAGGAGAGGTTTGAAAAACACCTTCGAGAAGGAAACTATTCAAAATGGATTCTGCTTGATGAGGATACTTACAAGCTGATAATTGCACTGCTGTCAAAGGATGCACCTTTAAACCGAAGATGCTATTATGTCAAGGAGAGATTCGAAGTTATCAGCGTTGGAGGGGTGAAAAAAGTGAGCAAGGTACGTCTCTCTCTCTCTCTCTCTCTCTCTCTCTCTCTCTCTCTCTCTCTCTCTCTCTCTCTCCTCCCTCTCCCTCTCTCCCTCTCCCTCCCTCCCTCTCTCCCTCCCTCCCTCCCTCCCTCCCCCTCCCTCTCTCCCTCTCTCCCTCTCTCTCTCTCTCTCTCTCTCTCCTCTCTCTCTCTCTCTCTCTCTCTCTCTCTCTCTCTCTCTCTCACCCACCCACCCCATGCGCTAGTGTGTGTGTGCGTGTAGAACGGTTCACATTCAACAGAATGTGATAAATAATTCCTTAAATTTACGGCTTTTTCATATTTAATGTAATGTAACATTTGTTCTTTATTTTTCCTTTAAGAAATCATTCCTTAAATTTAAGGCTTTTTCATATTTCTCTTTCGGTATGAGAGAGAGAGAGAGAGAGAGAGAGGGAGGGAGGGAGAGAGAGAGAGAGGGAGGGAGAGAGAGAGTAAGAGAGAAAGAGAGAGAGAGAGAGGGAGGGAGAGAGAGAGAGAGAGAGAGAGAGAGAGAGAGAGAGAGAGAGAGAGAGAGAGAGAGAGAGAGAGAGAGAGAGAGAGAGAGAGAGAGAGAGAGTATAGTGTGATTTTGGTCCTTATTATTTTTGCCTCACCTTAAAAGTAATGTTGAAAATAAATGTTGAAAGCGACATCTGGGTTTTTTAACGTATCACGCTCTCCTCTTCATAAGCTCTTCATTTCGTTTTTGCGTGAGTGTGTGTGGTTTTTTGGTGTTTTTTTGGGGGGGTGTGTGTGTATTTTATCGCTTTTAATATTGACAGTAAAATATTTACATGAATACCACTTTTACTAACTGGTAACACATGAAACGCATTTGCAATCCTCTATCAAGATATAATTTGAAAACAATACTCACCCAAAACTACATCACACCTGTAAAGCAGAGCAAAAACTTACCAAACCAAAAATAAAAATGTCAAAAAGTTGCCAACAACAATGCAAAGAGAAGAATGTGAAAGCAAATAACAAAACTACAAATAATGCAATGGAACAGGTAATTCTTGGCTAATCTGTGAATTAGGCAGCCCATATCACGTATTTTCTTGGCTTGATGAAGAAACATCAATGTCAGTTTTTGCCTAATACGTGAAATAGGCACTTTTTGCCTATTTCGCGTATTAGGCTGCCTATTTCGCGTATTAGGCTGCCTATTTCGCGTTATAGGCAATCGAGAAACTTTGAGTTCACAGATTAGGCACCGCTGTTGCCTATTTCAGGGATTAGGCAAAAGGCTGCCTAATTCCCAGATTTAGGCAATTCCGACTTTTAGCCACGACACATATATTGTTTAGTGCGCGTGTTGTTTGGTGCACATGTTGTTGTTGGTGCATATATTGTTTGGTGCGCGTGTTTGGTGCACATGTTGTTGGTGCATATATTGTTTGGTGCGCGTGTTTGGTGCATTTATTGTTGTTTGGTGCGCGTGTTGTTGGTGCATATATTGTTGTTTGGTGCACGCGTTGTTGTTGGTGCATATATTGTTTAGTGCGCGTGTTGTTTGGTGCACGTGGTGTTTGGTGTACGTGTTTTTGTTGGTGTATATATTGTTTGGTGCACGTGTTGTTTGGTGCAAATGTTGTTGTTTGGTGCACGTGTTGTTGGTGCATATATTGTTGTTTGGTGCACGTGTTTGGTGCACGTGTTTGGTGCTCGTGTGTTGTGCACGAGTTATTGTTGATGCATATACTGTTTAGTGCGCGTGTTGTTTGGTGCATATGCTGTTTGGAATGGTACGTATTCTTCCTTATTCAACGAGCCAGTATTTCAGAACATAATTGATAGAATCACTTTGTTTACTGACGAGAGTCTGCTATGAGCTGTGATCTACTCAGAGCTGTGTCACATGTTGACATGATCATTCGTCTGTGGAACATGTGACCGAAGGTGTCCATATTAAGGATATTTTTTTTTAAACAAATTGTATTTTGAAGCATATGGTGCGTCGATTTTTATTGCACTGTTAACATTTTCTTTTTCTGTTATTGAAAAACACACAAAACAAGTGCACGAATCGAAGAAACATCGTCTGCAAATTTATGTGTCTGTAGAAACTTACCGTGCTGGTAGTTGTCACCGCCACCAGAGAAAGACTTGACCGACCCTTGGAGATTCACTGCAATCAATGCCGTGTCATTTGGTTATTTCATTTTTTTCTCACATTATTTGTCCGTTGGATCAAGTTGGCTGGCTCTGACTTTTCAAAAGTAATTTCACCGAGAAATTATGTCTACGACGTGTTTTGCTCGCCACAGTGTGTTTCTATGTCCGCAATAGGCAGTGCAATGACCGCATGACAGAGCAGCGAGTTGCAGTATATCGGGTGCGTTGCTGAGCAATTCATTTCACGTCACTGACGTGTATGTAGTGGAGTTTTTAAGGTTTAAGTAATGAATGAACACAGGTCAACTGTTAAGCAAGAAGTTTATATTAATTTTTATGAAGTGCAAATAGTTGGAATACATTACGATGTAATACCTACATTTGAATCTCAAAGTACTTTGTAATTTACGGTCGTTAACCAAGCCGATAAATTAAACTGCGATAAAACGACGCAGTTCTATGAAGAACTCACTCTTTGGCAATTGAAAGATGGTCAGAGTCTTTCCCCATGTGATGAGAACAAGCACTCCCCCGACCGCCAAGATGCAAAGGAAGACGATTAATTTCTTGGACTCCATAGCTGACAGCCTGCAAGCACACAAGAAGTTGCCGATGTGGACCATGGAAAAGTGCAGACGGACTAATTTGGCCAGAAACTCCCCTCGCATAGTGCTACATAAAAGATTTATTGATGAAAGTTGTGTATGTATTCCTTACTCAGACGGCAAAAACCGATAACCATCACTACTGTCACCACCACCAATACCGCCAATATTTAAGCACCATCATCATGAAAACAGCAACACCATGACGATCGTTATCGGCAGCAGTGGCAGCAACAGAAACAGTGAAAGTAGCACAGTAACGATATCAATGACGACGACAGCAACAACCACAGCAACGATGATGACGACGACGATTCCAACAAAAACAACGACAATGACAATTAGAACAATGAAGATATCGACATTTACAAAGATACACACATACCAATAGACACATATACACAAACACACACAAACGTATTGACGGACACACATACACAGACGGACACACACTGTCAAAGCTGGTATTGTGAAAAGTGGCTAAATGTACCAGCAGACAGTTTAATAAAAGAAAAATAAAGAATTCCTTCTTCAGTCACTACTCTTATGGAACAAAGACACCACAAACAGGATGAAACTTAAAAGAATTTAATCAAACAGTTTACATTCCAAGCACAAATCACCAACACCCCTATGCCAAAGCACAAATCAAACACTTCTCCAAAGCACAAACAACAAACTTTCACCGTCACTGCACAAACTACAACCCCTTCACCATCCAACCACAAATGACCAACATTCCTCCGCCAACGCACAAATCACTCAAAATACACCAATCGTCAACATTTCAACATCAATGCACAAGTCAAAACGGCCTATAGCCTTACATCAAATTGCAGACTCACGTTAATGGTCTGGCGCCCAAACAATCTAAAATATAACCAGAAAACAAACTATAACTTCCGTTAAAAAGAAACAACGAAACAGAATGAGAGAGATACACTACAGCCGCGAACAAATCGAGACAGTAAGAGAACAAAACTGATATCCTTACCTCCTAGGATTAGGAGTACCGGTAACAGGTGATGCAGTCGCCAAAAGAAACACAGGTAACTCCAAATCTTAAAAAAAAACAGGCAACACAAAGGCGCCAAAAGAAAAACAGGCAACACCAAGTCGCCAAAAGAAAAAACAGGCAACACCAAGTCGCCAAAAGAACCAGGGAACAAGCCCACCCGGAGATAATCATCTCCAACAGCCACACAGCGGCCTACCAGAAGTGACAGAACTCTTTCTCTATCCCAACCAACAGCCGCACTGGCTTGCCGAGAGTTCTCTGACTCTCTATCAAAATTCTTCTCCTCACATACAGTACTGCCTATAAATAAACACCCAACAAAAATGCAAAATTCTCGTGTCATGGAGAATACGCACCACTGTGGTAATACAACACGTGCAACTGGCACGAAAAAACCAAGAAAATCCATCCATAAACAAAACAATTGTAGCATACCATGCTCCGCTAACAAACTAATTAGATGAACGCATGGGTTTCATGTTCCATCACACTTTGCAAGCACAACAGTTGCAACCAAGGCACAGTCAAGTTTGAGTCGTGACACACACACACACATATGCACACACGCACACATATACATATCAACAGGATTTGTTTCACCAAAGGTGTCCAATATTTGTGCATTGTGGATAAATACATTGAATCAAAATATAGAGCCGTCATACATCAGTCTATGTCACAATGTAGGAATCCTAAGGAAGACATATTCTAGACTATAACTTTGTTGAATTTCCACAATACACTGAGAGATGGACAGAAGTGGCTGCTGTTAAACTCATCAATTCAAGGTAGACAATCGAGTTGCAGCAGCCCATTTCATGTTTGAGAGAAACATCTGCAGGGCATACAGTTCAGTTAACACACTTTACTTCTCAACCTGTCTATTCCCTGTACACGTTTATATTCAAGATAAAGGTAGTGGTTTTGTATGGTGATATTTGTATCAGTTTTACCATTTAAATGTTAATGCTTTTACATTGCTTTAATTTATTTTCTGCCTTCCTTTTCCTTGACACACTCAGCCCAAAGGTATATAATATATTATCATTTTACCAAGACCCCCTCCCCCCTCCCCCCCCCCAGTGGGAGTGATTGCTGTAGGCAAGGCTTCAGAAGATCCTAGGGAAGTCAATATTCAAGAAAATGAAAAGGGAACAATAGTGGAAGCCTCACTCACTAACTCCCAATGGTTGAAAGACAGTGTGCAACACTTGCACTACAGACTCATCAAAGAGAACGCAAGTGGAGAAGTTGTTTAGAAAACATTCTTGTGACGGAAACACGCTTCCTCACTCTACTGTGTTGTTGTTTGATTGATCAATGGGGTGGGTTAGTTAGCTCTGCCAAACCGTACTGTAGTGTAGAGGTCTGCCAAACCGGTGTAGGTATAAATAATATGCTCTATATATTGAGGACTTGTGAGGGGCGAGTAATAAATGAATCCTGACTCTTGCCTGATGTAAGAATTATTTAGTAGAGCATTTAATCTGAAACTAATCACATCTTGGTTGATGGTTTAAGGATGACCAATCCACATGAAACCTTCAGAGAACAGCCTAATGAAGTTGTTTGCTTGACGGAGCAATCAGGAATGACTACGAGAGACATGTGACCCAAGGCAGTATTTATACGGCTGAACAGTGATTGGTTAATTGAGTGAGATCGAGACTCAAGATCTCTCATCGGTGTTGCGATTGGACGAGAGGGACCGAGGGTTTTTGGCGCGTATATAAAAACCCATGTTTTCCGAGGTACGAGGCGCTCGTAATAGTTTTTTTAAGGAACAGACCCGTGTGTAGGTATGGCGCAATGTTCAGTATTTTCCCAAGGGGTGCAAGCCTTATCCAGATGAAAGTCGGACCCTCCACGACCTAGGTATCAGCACCACTTCACGTTCCACAGACCCTGCCGTCACCACGTTCCAGACTTTATCGTCTCAGGTCATATCAGAAATTCTGACCAGCCCTCGACACTGGAGGAAAGAGAAACAGCGACCTCCCTCCGCCTAGAAGCGATGAAAGCCGCCTCCACAGCTGGAAAGCAACTACAGAGTCCTCTTCCAGTCAAGAAAGCGCCTCGCCACAGAAGTCGCCACATGCGAGGCGTATTGTCGGCTCCGCACACGTGTCGTCTGCTTCGAGCCCGCGCTCGTCCTGAGCGCGTCTGCGTTGAGAGAACGACCCACGCCGTCTGATCCCCCTCTGAGCTCGCCACCGCAAGTTGTCTCAAGTCTCAAGTCACCACCGCTCATAAAATAATTGATGTCGCCTGTCCCCCACAGGCGAGAGAGTCTGCCCTTCGCTTGACCAGTTCACTGGGGTGGAAGAACAACCCCGTTTCTCAAAGTTTCGTCGAAGCTTGTGTATGTGTGTGAGTGCCTCCCGTGCACTGGATAACCCCTTCCCCTCCCCCCACTTCTCTCACCTCGCCACGTGCGTACAGAGAGCACGGCTAGCGTGGCCTAGGATTGGCTGGATTTTCATCACTATCAGCTAAGTATCGTTTATCGGTTTGGCAGATCATTTATCTTATTGTTTGGGGATGGGACTTAGATCTCTATTTGTTGCGTAATCACTATTAGTAACTTAATTATAGCGTCCATCGCTCATTTAGGATTTTGATTGTACGGGAATTAAAGTATTTGATTTGTGATTCTGTGTTCTCACCACTCATTTTCAGACTTATACCATCACTGTGTGGGTCAGTGAGTGGAAGCGTTGCGAGTTAGTGCATGGAGTTTACCCCTAGACATAAACGACCCAGGATTGGAAATAAGGTCGGAAGGCTAATTCGTAACAATTCTGCTTTGTTTTCTGATAACACACTGGTTCAGCATGATGTCGAACTAATTCATCCCAACATTCAACCTATCAAGCAGCATGCTTATAGAGTTGTAGGAGATGGAAGAGAAGCTTTGAGGAAAGAATTGGCTTACTATCTTTGAGAATGATCTGATAGAACCCAGCTCTTGTGCTTGGAGTTCAAGATTGTGTTAGGAAATTTCAGAAATGCGATCAGATTTTTTTTACACCAGTGGTTAATTCGCAGTCAGGTGTTTAAGTTAGCAGGCTTTGCTCATGGTGTGGAAGTATTTGTAGGCTCCGGGGCAAGGTGCGAAGGAAGTATGTCAGAGGTGTCGCCACAAACACCAATGAATCGCTTTATTCATGATGGACGAGTTATGTCATCATAGGTTTATCCGCCACGCCGGGTTTTTTATGTCAATCTTTTAAAATCGAAATTATTTCAATCAAAGCACCTTTTTGCTCGAATCTTGCGTAACACTCCAGTGCGGCATAAAGGAGAGTCTGTGTTTTTAGAATATGAAAAAAAAGAAATAAGGATGTAACACTAACCTGATGTCTAAGGCCGACATCTCGATATTGCGCCACTGCGCCCCACAATTTAAGCCACGTATTAACACGTAACGTCTCATTCCATTCGCGAGATAGTGCTTGCTTGCCTATTCACTGAATCACGATCTGCATGAATGCAGAAGAGAAGAGAGTCACATAATTGTCACGAATTCTATGGGGATTCAGAGGTGTCACGTGACGCTCGCTATCGATTCCAGTGACAGAGGCAAAGACGAATTAAGCTGTTGTGTAAAGCCTGTGCTTAATTGACAAATACATATTGACTAATATTCATCAAGTCTTGGAAAATTACTTATTGGCAAACATTCGGCAACTATTTAGCCAAGTCTTAGCACATCTTTAGCTTTTTAATAGCTTGAAAAAACCAAGCCAAGATCTCGCAAACAAAGGACATTTGCAACATGGCATCGATCGGCATCATGCCTATACCGTAAGTGTGCAATGGTTGTAAATGTAAGTGAAGCGACATTTTTTTCGGCCATTTTGCTCTGAGGGGATATCACAAATATATCGCGCCAATAGCTATTGGCATTACCTGTCGAGCCAGTATCCCAAATCTTGGCAAATATTTGCCAGTCTTGGCGAAAAACAATTAAGAACCGAAACATTTGACCAAATATTCAGCGAATATATCCCAAGATCCGGCAAATTGTGCCTGAATACTTGCCAGTATTTGCCAAGACTTGGCAAACACCAGTTAAGAACCGGCTTAACATGCAGCTAGATAATATCAGTTCGAGAATGGAAAAATTGCTCTGGCTGACGATTCAAAAGTCACAGGTAAAACTCCTCTTTACAAAAATCCTTTCAATAGCATGCTGTTGAGTGTTAAGTATAGAACCATCCACACGGCCCACGTGGTCGCTGGGCTTAGCCAATCGCTGGCGCGGAACTAGTCTATTTTTAGCGCAGACTTCTCTTGCTCACACTGGTATCACAAATACGGCACTGTCTGGAACCAGCGTCTCTTTGACTCCATCACGCGTTTTCGCTTCGGTTCTAGCCTGTCGCACAACCACAACAAAATGGCTGTTCACTGCCAGTGGGGCACATGCTCTTTTGATCAACGATATCCCGATAAAATAGTAGGAGGCAAATTGCATCAATTTCCCTCTGTAAAAAGCCGATGCCATGGCGTGGATCAAGGCGTGCTGCCGGCCACATGATCAGCTAAATCTCAACCGGCTTAATAAAAACAAAGGAGTCTGCGCGGGGGTGAGTCTCAGATCTGCATTTGAAATTGAACATTACTCTTGTTTAACATAAGTTTATTCATTTCTAGGCTTCAGGAAGCAAATTTTGGGAGAGAGGGTGAGGGTTGAGTGAGGATAGACGTACAGTAACGCTTCATTGCGAGGATGATGCTTATGTACCTTACCATCTCATTACACAGATTGTCTGTCGTGATGGTAGTTCTGAGATTTTGGGTAGAGCACGGTTATACAAAGCTCCAGGATTAGAACAGTATATATCCTATCCAACGTAAGCGAAGAGCAAAGGTTCACCCCTGTCTCGATCAAGTCTTCGAATCGAGCGTGGTTGGTAAATTTCTTTCTCATCAATGCAACTAGAGAAGGTAAAGGTAGTAGTTTTGTATAGCGACTCTACACCAACCCGAGGCGCTCAATCCGTTTAAACTTAACTACCTGATCACTGGAACACTTGAACATTTTACAGACACCTGACAACAGACAGATACGACGCTCATTGTCACGCAGATGCCAGCACCACCTCCACTTCCCGAGCTGTCACATCCACCGTTGAATCCTCTTGCTCATAGATCTTAATTTCGTCTAAATAACATGAGTAGTATTTATTCATACCCCTGTCTATCACAGTCTGAGAAATCTTCTCACTGTCTGGCAAAAATGAGACACAAATGCTGTCCGGAATACAACGCAACGAGTCAGTCGACGTTAGCGTGGAAGCCATTTTGCCGCCTGCATGTGAAACCACGCGAGCTACAGCGAGAAAGATGTGTGGCTGTGGACGGGTCAATAGACCAGGCAGTCGATACGTTTCAAACCCCTGCTGTTCAGACACTTTCACAAGACACACTGTTAGGTAGGAAATGCCCATACATTTGTTTTCCTTCGTCTAACTCGGCGTTGAGATATGTCTACGCTCTCTCTCTCTCTCTCTCTCTGTATTTCTCTCTCTGCATTTCTCTCTGTATCTCTCTCTGTATCTCTTTTTTTCTTTCTCTCGTTCGTTTTCTCTCTCTCTCTCTCTCTCTCTCTCTCTCTCTCTCTCTGCATTTCTCTCTCTGTATCTCTCTCTCTATATGTCTTTTTCTCTTTCTCTCTCTCGTTCGTTTTCTCTCTCTCTTTCTCTCTCTCTCTCTTTCTCTCTCTCTCTCTCTCTCTCTTTCTCTCTCTCTCTGTATTTCTCTCTCTCTCTGCATTTCTCTCTCTGTATCTCTCTCTCTGTATATCTTTTTCTCTTTCTCTCTCTCGTTCGTTTTCTCTCTCTCTTTCTCTCTCTCTCTCTCTCTCTCTCTCTCTCTCTCTCTCTCTCTCTCTCTCTCTCGCTGTGCGTAAAAGAAGAAAGCGGTGAGAATGTTAATAACTGCCGCGCGTTTTTTAGGCAGGTGGCTAGCCTCTAGTGCTAGCCGAGGCGAGCAAGACGTCTAAGAAACGGCCAATCATCAATTGGCAAGGCGGAAGTCCGAGAGAACGTGGCTGCGTCCGAAGTTGCCGATAGTCGAAATAACTGACGATGCAGATATCACAGCAGTTTTCAACTTGACTGAGAACATACACTGGTGTCATATCAAATGGCATGGGAACTTTATTAAAAAAAATTAAACCCGGGTTCAATTGTAGACACTTTTGTCCAATAATGTTGTGCCTCGATTCTTTTCAATCAGTTCAAGGGACATAATTCATTCAGCCTCCATGTACGGTGTTTCGTGTTTGCAAACGGAAAAAATTCGACAGTGTATGTCCAGAAATAGCCTATACACATATTCATCAAAATATACAAATGAACACTCGTACGACAGATACTTCCGTGTACGTACGCTTTTCCATTATCGGACATTAAGAAGCACTTTACTAGCACTGCCGTCTATCAGAGGCAACGCAATTTGCACGGTGTCCGTCATTTTTGTTCACCTGGGCCTCTGCAGCGAGACGCCGCGAAGGACCTCTGGAGCTACTTCGGCCACCCTCCTTTACAGCGAGTGCCTCCTTGTGAGCGAGACGTTGTAGGCAACGCCTAGATTCTCTCGACATTTATTTGCCTAAGAAATGCGCTCCTGGACTGCCACTGAATATCAAGGAAGGCTGTTGGGGAAAGAGGCAACACCGTCGTTGTGCTCCGGTTTTCACCCTCAACAGGACAGCCATCTTCCTTCTCATCGGCGAAAATTTTCCCATGATGAAAAGCTCGTGCTCGGCTACAACGGGACTAACAAAGACTAGAGGCCTACCGTCATGCAGGCACCGGAGTGAATGATGAGCAAACCAACTCCAATTTTTATTCATCTACCATTTGCCTTGATTTTGAAGAAAAAAATCTTCGTTGCCGCAATGTTGTGATCCCGCAATTGCCGGTACCCGAGAGTCGCATGCAACTCGAGATGCATGTCCACATCATGCCAAAGCTGAATGTGTTAACACCGCGACGGGGTCAGATGAGTGCAAGACAACAACAGAATTAAAAAACCACAATGGCCGGAGACGCGTTGTCGTCACACGCTGAAAAGAGTGTCCCCACGCCGTAGCTGGCAGACGTGCACAATCGAAGTGTAATGAACAACGAAATTTGTGTGGAGTCACAGCTACGTTCTTCAAGCAGCGGAGCCGAAGCTCGACTGAATTCGCTTTTAGCGTTAGTAATGCGCGGCCTCGTTTATGCGCAATCGGCGCGATGACCTAGATCGCCAGGGGAGGGGCCGCTATTGCGGAGGGCCGCTATTGCGGAGGGCCGCTAGAGGGCCGCTATTGCGGAGGGCCGCTATTGCGGAATTTTTTTATTAACAAAAGTTCTTCAGACAATTTTGATTCTTTTGTCATAAAACGCCTAAAAAACATAAAATTTTCGTTCCTTTTTTTAACTTAGAAAATTTTCGGACCTCTATTGCGGGATTTTTTTGGTCAAAAGTTCTTAAGGCCATTTTGATTCCCACATTGTGCGTCGACGCTTTGTCTAGGCTAGAATGAATATCCGAGACAAGGAAGTGACGTTGTTTCCTTTGGTCTTGGCAGCGGAAGCGCGCTTTGTGCTTTGATGGAGGGAGTGACGTTGTTTCCTTGGATTTTAGCCGCGGAGGCATGCTTTGTTCTTTGATGGAGGAAATGACGTTGTTTCCTCTGATCTTGGCCGATAGGGTCGCCGAGAGAGAGAAGACAGATTAGGAAGTGTGTGTGTTTTATCAATAACGGGTGAAGCTTTATATTCTAACTCCATCCCACGTTTGACTCTGAACGGGTGGTCCCTACGCCCTAACTCCAGGGCCCGACGCTGATGTTGGACACAAACGTGACAAAAAGTAACGCGTCCGGGTTTAGGCAAAGATTATAGGTTACACAAAGATAGCTCATGCGGAGCTTTTGCTATATAAAGTTACAAGACGCTCGGAAACGCAGCGCACCAAGCGGCAAGAACTATGGGGAAGTAATCACACCGCTTAGAGACATGTAAAACTGCTTGTTTGTCGACGCGTTTCTGATGCGTTCCGATCATGTTTGTGAATACATTTACGGTGTAATGTGTAATAAAATGATTTGCTGCAATAATGAGGGTGTTTTGGCTTTGTTTTTTTAGCAGGCGTTGTGAAATCGAAATATTTGGTTCATTGAAATGGATGCTTCTGCGCATGTGCGTGAGCCTATAGTCCGTTTAAACATTGCTCTGTCAGTGCAGACGCTACTGACTTCGCACGCCCGGGGAGTTATGCCAAAGATCCGGCCGCGTTAAAGCATGCAAAAATATTAATTAGATTAAAAACTAATCGAAAATAGTCATATTAGACTGTTTTAACGTATACTTTCTGCACAAAACCCACAGAAGATAAGAAAACAAACCTCACCGTATGTACTAGGTGGCTAGCAGACGAACGCAATCGAATCGAGCAATGTTTAAACGGACTATAGGCTCACGCACATGCGCAGAAGCATCCATTTCAATGAACCAAATATTTCGATTTCACAACGCCTGCTAAAAAAACAAAGCCAAAACACCCCCATTATTGCAGCAAATCATTTTATTACACATTACACCGTAAATGTATTCACAAACATGATCGGAACGCATCAGAAACGCGTCGACAAACAAGCAGTTTTACATGTCTCTAAGCGGTGTGATTACTTCCCCATAGTTCTTGCCGCTTGGTGCGCTGCGTTTCCGAGCGTCTTGTAACTTTATATAGCAAAAGCTCCGCATGAGCTATCTTTGTGTAACCTATAATCTTTGCCTAAACCCGGACGCGTTACTTTTTGTCACGTTTGTGTCCAACATCAGCGTCGGGCCCTGGAGTTAGGGCGTAGGGACCACCCGTTCAGAGTCAAACGTGGGATGGAGTTAGAATATAAAGCTTCACCCGTTATTGATAAAACACACACACTTCCTAATCTGTCTTCTCTCTCTCGGCGACCCTATCGGCCAAGATCAGAGGAAACAACGTCATTTCCTCCATCAAAGAACAAAGCATGCCTCCGCGGCTAAAATCCAAGGAAACAACGTCACTCCCTCCATCAAAGCACAAAGCGCGCTTCCGCTGCCAAGACCAAAGGAAACAACGTCACTTCCTTGTCTCGGATATTCATTCTAGCCTAGACAAAGCGTCGACGCACAATGTGGGAATCAAAATGGCCTTAAGAACTTTTGACCAAAAAAATCCCGCAATAGAGGTCCGAAAATTTTCTAAGTTAAAAAAAGGAACGAAAATTTTATGTTTTTTAGGCGTTTTATGACAAAAGAATCAAAATTGTCTGAAGAACTTTTGTTAATAAAAAAATTCCGCAATAGCGGCCCTCCGCAATAGCGGCCCTCTAGCGGCCCTCCGCAATAGCGGCCCTCCGCAATAGCGGCCCCTCCCCTGGCGATCTAGGTCATCGCGCCGATTGCGCATAAACGAGGCCGCGCATTACTAACGCTAAAAGCGAATTCAGTCGAGCTTCGGCTCCGCTGCTTGAAGAACGTAGCTGTGACTCCACACAAATTTCGTTGTTCATTACACTTCGATTGTGCACGTCTGCCAGCTACGGCGTGGGGACACTCTTTTCAGCGTGTGACGACAACGCGTCTCCGGCCATTGTGGTTTTTTAATTCTGTTGTCTTGCACTCATCTGACCCCGTCGCGGTGTTAACACATTCAGCTTTGGCATGATGTGGACATGCATCTCGAGTTGCATGCGACTCTCGGGTACCGGCAATTGCGGGATCACAACATTGCGGCAACGAAGATTTTTTTCTTCAAAATCAAGGCAAATGGTAGATGAATAAAAATTGGAGTTGGTTTGCTCACCATTCACGCCGGTGCCTGCATGACGGTAGGCCTCTAGTCTTTGTTAGTCCCGTCGTAGCCGAGCACGAGCTTTTCATCATGGGAACATTTTCGCCGATGAGAAGGAAGATGGCTGCCCTGTTGAGGGTGAAAACCGGAGCACAACGACGGTGTTGCCTCTTTCCCCAACTTCCTTCCTTGATGTTCAGTGGCAGTCCAGGAGCGCATTTCTTAGGCAAATAAATGTCGAGAGAATCTAGGCGTTGCCTACAACGTCTCGCTCACAAGGAGGCACTCGCTGTAAAGGAGGGTGGCCGAAGTAGCTCCAGAGGTCCTTCGCGGCGTCTCGCTGCAGAGGCCCAGGTGAACAAAAATGACGGACACCGTGCAAATTGCGTTGCCTCTGATAGACGGCAGTGCTAGTAAAGTGCTTCTTAATGTCCGATAATGGAAAAGCGTACGTACACGGAAGTATCTGTCGTACGAGTGTTCATTTGTATATTTTGATGAATATGTGTATAGGCTATTTCTGGACATACACTGTCGAATTTTTTCCGTTTGCAAACACGAAACACCGTACATGGAGGCTGAATGAATTATGTCCCTTGAACTGATTGAAAAGAATCGAGGCACAACATTATTGGACAAAAGTGTCTACAATTGAACCCGGGTTTAATTTTTTTTAATAAAGTTCCCATGCCATTTGATATGACACCAGTGTATGTTCTCAGTCAAGTTGAAAACTGCTGTGATATCTGCATCGTCAGTTATTTCGACTATCGGCAACTTCGGACGCAGCCACGTTCTCTCGGACTTCCGCCTTGCCAATTGATGATTGGCCGTTTCTTAGACGTCTTGCTCGCCTCGGCTAGCACTAGAGGCTAGCCACCTGCCTAAAAAACGCGCGGCAGTTATTAACATTCTCACCGCTTTCTTCTTTTACGCACAGCGAGAGAGAGAGAGAGAGAGAGAGAGAGAAAGAGAGAGAGAGAGAGAGAGAGAGAAAGAGAGAGAGAAAACGAACGAGAGAGAGAAAGAGAAAAAGATATACAGAGAGAGAGATACAGAGAGAGAAATGCAGAGAGAGAGAGAAATACAGAGAGAGAGAGAAAGAGAGAGAGAGAGAGAGAGAGAGAAAGAGAGAGAGAGAGAAAGAGAGAGAGAAAACGAACGAGAGAGAGAAAGAGAAAAAGAGATAAAGAGAGAGAGATACAGAGAGAGAAATGCAGAGAGAGAAATACAGAGAGAGAGAGAGAGAGAGAGAGAGAGAAAACGAACGAGAGAAAGAAAAAAAGAGATACAGAGAGAGATACAGAGAGAAATGCAGAGAGAGAAATACAGAGAGAGAGAGAGAGAGAGAGCGTAGACATATCTCAACGCCGAGTTAGACGAAGGAAAACAAATGTATGGGCATTTCCTACCTAACAGTGTGTCTTGTGAAAGTGTCTGAACAGCAGGGGTTTGAAACGTATCGACTGCCTGGTCTATTGACCCGTCCACAGCCACACATCTTTCTCGCTGTAGCTCGCGTGGTTTCACATGCAGGCGGCAAAATGGCTTCCACGCTAACGTCGACTGACTCGTTGCGTTGTATTCCGGACAGCATTTGTGTCTCATTTTTGCCAGACAGTGAGAAGATTTCTCAGACTGTGATAGACAGGGGTATGAATAAATACTACTCATGTTATTTAGACGAAATTAAGATCTATGAGCAAGAGGATTCAACGGTGGATGTGACAGCTCGGGAAGTGGAGGTGGTGCTGGCATCTGCGTGACATGAGCGTCGTATCTGTCTGTTGTCAGGTGTCTGTAAAATGTTCAAGTGTTCCAGTGATCAGGTAGTTAAGTTTAAACGGATTGAGCGCCTCGGGTTGGTGTAGAGTCGCTATACAAAACTACTACCTTTACCTTCTCTAGTTGCATTGATGAGAAAGAAATTTACCAACCACGCTCGATTCGAAGACTTGATCGAGACAGGGGTGAACCTTTGCTCTTCGCTTACGTTGGATAGGATATATACTGTTCTAATCCTGGAGCTTTGTATAACCGTGCTCTACCCAAAATCTCAGAACTACCATCACGACAGACAATCTGTGTAATGAGATGGTAAGGTACATAAGCATCATCCTCGCAATGAAGCGTTACTGTACGTCTATCCTCACTCAACCCTCACCCTCCCTCCCAAAATTTGCTTCCTGAAGCCTAGAAATGAATAAACTTATGTTAAACAAGAGTAATGTTCAATTTCAAATGCAGATCTGAGACTCACCCCCGCGCAGACTCCTTTGTTTTTATTAAGCCGGTTGAGATTTAGCTGATCATGTGGCCGGCAGCACGCCTTGATCCACGCCATGGCATCGGCTTTTTACAGAGGGAAATTGATGCAATTTGCCTCCTACTATTTTATCGGGATATCGTTGATCAAAAGAGCATGTGCCCCACTGGCAGTGAACAGCCATTTTGTTGTGGTTGTGCGACAGGCTAGAACCGAAGCGAAAACGCGTGATGGAGTCAAAGAGACGCTGGTTCCAGACAGTGCCGTATTTGTGATACCAGTGTGAGCAAGAGAAGTCTGCGCTAAAAATAGACTAGTTCCGCGCCAGCAATTGGCTAAGCCCAGCGACCGCGTGGGCCGTGTGGATGGTTCTATACTTAACACTCAACAGCATGCTATTGAAAGGATTTTTGTAAAGAGGAGTTTTACCTGTGACTTTTGAATCGTCAGCCAGAGCAATTTTTCCATTCTCGAACTGATATTATCTAGCTGCATGTTAAGCCGGTTCTTAACTGGTGTTTGCCAAGTCTTGGCAAATACTGGCAAGTATTCAGGCACAATTTGCCGGATCTTGGGATATATTCGCTGAATATTTGGTCAAATGTTTCGGTTCTTAATTGTTTTTCGCC
>JAWQFJ010032551.1:12500-15174 GCA_034096865.1 Theodoxus fluviatilis | reverse complement strand
GGTGTATAACAAGACTTCTGGCGTTGACGTAGGGGGGACAGGTTGATATAACACTTTACTTTGTCCTCTTCCCGATGGACAATAGGGGGAACAGGTGTATAAAACAATTAATTCTGGGGCGTTGTACTGAGGGGGAAAGGTGTATCAAACAGGGAAAAACTTCTGGGCCGATGGGGACCGTAGGGGGGGACCAGTTAAACAAACAAGACTAATAGGCGATGACCTAGGGTACAGGTTGGTATACAAGGACTTTGGCGGTATGACGTAGACCAGGTGTAAACAAGGGACTTCTTGGGGCGATTGACCCAGACAGGGTTGATTACAAGGGAATTACTGGCGGATGGACGTAGGGACAGGTGTATAACATAAGACTTACTGGGCTCTCTTCCTTCTTTCTTTTCGATGACCGTTAGGGGGGGGTGGACAGGTGTATAAACAAAGAGGACTTCTTGTCAGGATGACATAGGGGAACCAGGTGTATAAACCAACTGTACTTTTCTGGCGGTTGTCCTAGGGACCACGGTGTATAAAACAAGGAACTTTCTGGCGGATGGGACGGAGGACAGGTGTGATTAAACCAAGAACTTCTGGGGCCGTTGTCCTAGACAGGTGTTTATAACAAGTGGACTTCTGGGTCGATGGGACGTAGCCAGAGTGCTATAACCAAGCTGGGGGGGACTTTGGCGATGGACGTAGTGGGGGGGGGACAGGTGATAAACACGGACTTCTGGCGGATGGGGGGGACGTTAGGGGGGGGACAGGTGGGGTTAACAAGGGGGGGACTTTCTGTGCAGAATTGGGGGACCGTAGGAACAGGTGCTATAACAGACTTCTTGGGTGCGATGGACGTAGAACAGGTGATTTTAATAAACATGCTTTCTTATGACTAGTCTGGCGGGCGCCGATGACGTGGCACAGGGTCATAAAAACCAAATCCGGGGGGACTTGCTTTGCACAGGGGGGGACGGGGGCAGAATCCGTGGAAATCCTGTTCCAGGAACTTCAGGGGCGGGGAGTAAAAATCTCTTCGCTTTTCCTTCCCTCCCATTTGCGCGTACACGCACAGCCGCTGTCGTTGGGTTAGAGAGAGAAATTGTAACTCCGTCCCTGAGGTCCTGGAACAGGTCCACGATCTGGCCCCGTCCCCCCTGCAAAGCAAGTCTTGTTATACACCTGTCTACGTCATCAGAAGTTTTGTTATACACCTGTCTACGTCATCGCCAGAAGTCTTGTTATACACCTGTCTACGTCATCGCCAGAAGTCTTGTTACACACCTGTCTACGTCATCGCCAGAAGTCTTGTTATACACCTGTCTACGTCATCGCCAGAAGTCTTGTTATACACCTGTCTACGTCATCGCCAGAAGTCTTGTTATACACCTGTCTAGGACAACGCCAGAAGTCTTGTTATACACCTGTCTACGTCATCGCCAGAAGTCTTGTTATACACCTGTCTAGGACAACGCCAGAAGTATTGTTATACACCTGTCTATGTCATCGCCAGAAGTCTTGTTATACACCTGTCTACGTCATCGCCAGAAGTCTTGTTATACACCTGTCTACGTCATCGCCAGAAGTCTTGTTATACACCTGTCTAGGTCATCGCCAGAAGTCTTGTTATACACCTGTCTACGTCATCGCCAGAAGTCTTGTTATACACCTGTCTAGGTCATCGCCAGAAGTCTTGTTGTACAACTGTCTACGTCATCGCCAGAAGTCTTGTTATACACCTGTCTAGGACAACGCCAGAAGTATTGTTATACACCTGTCTATGTCATCGCCAGAAGTATTGTTATACACCTGTCTACGTCATCGCCAGAAGTCTTGTTATACACCTGTCTACGTCATCGCCAGAAGTCTTGTTATACACCTGTCTAGGTCATCGCCAGAAGTCTTGTTGTACAACTGTCTACGTCATCGCCAGAAGTCTTGTTATACACCTGTCTACGTCATCGCCAGAAGTCTTGTTATACACCTGTCTAGGACAACGCCAGAAGTATTGTTATACACCTGTCTATGTCATCGCCAGAAGTCTTGTTATACACCTGTCTACGTCATCGCCAGAAGTCTTGTTATACACCTGTCTACGTCATCGCCAGAAGTCTTGTTATACACCTGTCTAGGTCATCGCCAGAAGTCTTGTTATACACCTGTCTACGTCATCGCCAGAAGTCTTGTTATACACCTGTCTAGGACAACGCCAGAAGTATTGTTATACACCTGTCTACGTCATCGCCAGAAGTCTTGTTATACACCTGTCTACGTCATCGCCAGAAGTCTTGTTATACACCTGTCTACGTCATCGCCAGAAGTCTTGTTATACACCTGTCTAGGTCATCGCCAGAAGTCTTGTTATACACCTGTCTACGTCATCGCCAGAAGTCTTGTTATACACCTGTCTACGTCATCGCCAGAAGTCTTGTTATACACCTGTCTACGTCATCGCCAGAAGTCTTGTTATACACCTGTCTACGTCATCGCCAGAAGTCTTGTTATACACCTGTCTACGTCATCGCCAGAAGTCTTGTTATACACCTGTCTACGTCATCGCCAGAAGTCTTGTTATACACCTGTCTACGTCATCGCCAGAAGTCTTGTTATACACCTGTCTACGTCATCGCCAGAAGTCTTGTTATACACCTGTCTACGTCATCGCCAGAAGTCCTGTTATACA
>JAWQFJ010032551.1:0-7500 GCA_034096865.1 Theodoxus fluviatilis | reverse complement strand
AAAGGCAGACAGTGAGGCAGTCAGACAGACAACAGGAAAAGGCAGACAGTGAGGCAGTCAGACAGACAACAGGAAAAGGCAGACAGTGAGGCAGTCAGACAGACAACAGGAAAAGGCAGACAGTGAGACAGTCAGACAGACAACAGGAAAAGGCAGACAGTGAGGCAGTCAGACAGACAACAGGAAAAGGCAGACAGTGAGGCAGTCAGACAGACAGCAGGAAAAGGCAGACAGTGAGGCAGACAGACAACAGGAAAAGGCAGACAGTGAGGCAGTCAGACAGACAACAGGAAAAGGCAGACAGTGAGGCAGTCAGACAGACAACAGGAAAAGGCAGACAGTGAGGCAGTCAGACAGACAACAGGAAAAGGCAGACAGTGAGGCAGTCAGACAGACAACAGGAAAAGGCAGACAGTGAGACAGTCAGACAGACAACAGGAAAAGGCAGACAGTGAGGCAGTCAGACCGACAGCAGGAAAAGGCAGACAGTCAGGCAGTCAGACAGACAACAGGAAAAGGCAGACAGTGAGGCAGTCAGACAGACAACAGGAAAAGGCAGACAGTGAGGCAGTCAGACAGACAACAGGAAAAGGCAGACAGTGAGGCAGTCAGACAGACAGCAGGAAAAGGCAGACAGTCAGGCAGACAACCCATCGGGCAGATACACGCCAGACAGACAGATAGCCAAACGTACAGGTAGAGGCGGAAAGGCCAAACTGGCAGGTAGAGACAGCTAACGGGCAGGTAAACAGGTAGAAGTCAAACTGGAGGGTAGACAGGCAGACTGTCCAACAGGCAGAGAGACAAACTGGCCGAAATGTTCAACGTAAGGGCAGTCTCCCATTCTCTAAGCTCTGCAAATTCCTATTCTTCATTCTTGTATAAATTCTTAAAAATCGTTCTTCCTTATGATGCTGGTAGCATTTGCGCGAGAAGTGGAAGATGGTGAAAGATCTCTCTCTCTCTCTCTCTCTCTCTCTCTCTCTCTCTCTCTCTCTCTCTCTCTCTCTCATGAATCGAAGAGGATGAAGATAATATACACTTTTCATTACAGGAATTCGCGTCGAGACAAAGCTCGAGTGATAGCGTCGAGTGCAACGTAGGGCCAGCTAGAAACAAGCTTTGACAGATGAAAAGTTTCCATGGCAATGGCCAGCTGCATTTCAGTGTTTTCAACCATATCACCACCAGCTGGTGTGTGAACGATGCACCACGTCGTGTTTTTCTCCACTCCACTGCTGCCAACTGGGAGAGAACCCTGAATTCCACGCGTCATTACGTAGGAGGGCAGTGCAGGTCGTGCACAGTGCAGCGAAGCTATTCGAAGGTAAACCTGAGTTAGCTCTTTGTCCTTCATCTACCATCCTATAAAGGGATGACAGCATCGGAACTTCCTGCTCCTCCTCCTCCTCCTCTTTCTCCTCATCCTCCTCTTCTTTCTCCTCATCCTCCTCTTCTTTCTCCTCCTCCTCCTCTACCACATCATCTTTACCAAAGAAATGAATGTGCATTCAATCCCCCAAAGACGTTTTCAGACATCCAAGGGAAAGCCCCGTGTCCTTTTGCCCATATATGCAGTCATCTGCTGGCACAAGCAGCCTGTTCACACGCCTCAGTCTGCTTAATTAGCTATGGTCAGCCTATGTAGGCATGAAACTACATCTGCAATCAGTCTACATGTAGATCTGTAGTCAACCTACATCCGCAGCCAGCATATACCAGTAGTCAGCTTATACAAGTAGTCGGCACATTGCCAGCATATATCTGCGGTCAACATCTGCAGCAGCCAGAAATATGTAATCAGCAGACGTCTGCTGTCAGCCAACATTTCCCTGCCATGAGCCTGGGTCTGTAATCAGCCTAAAACTGTTGTCAGCCTACATCCGTAGCCAGCATTTCCCTGGCATTAGCCTGGGTCTGTAATCAGCCTACATCCGTAGCCAGCATTTCCCTGGCATTAGCCTGGGTCTGTAATCAGCCTAAAACTGTTGTCAGCCTACATCCGTAGCCAGCATTTCCCTGGCATTAGCCTGGGTCTGTAATCAGCCTAAAACTGTTGTCAGCCTACATCTGTATCGGCCAATACCTCTAGTAAGCCTGCAGTTGCAGTAGGCTTTCACATATTTCAGCTGAAACTTATAATACGCACACATGTGTGTGTATGTATGTGTGTGTGTGTGTGTGTGTGTGTGTGTGTGTGTGTGTGCGTGCGTTCGTGCGTGTGGTGTGTGTATGTGTAAAGCCAGCTTTCATGTGCAGTAAGCCAATACCTGTCGTTCATACACTTACAAATGCAGTCTGCCTACACCAGTACTTCATGTCTTCACCAGCAGCCACTGCAACCAGGGCAGGCAGCCTACCTGGAGACGTGGGTGCCAGCACGGAGAAGGAGAGCAGTCGCGGGGAGGAGGTGGGACTGGACAGGCCAGGCTCCCCGCCATGACTTCCCTTAGGTCCTGGCCACTGGCCTCAGTTTGCTCCTGGCTCTGATCACACGACATGCTTCTCTCCAGCCAAGTCAGGGTAGCGACCCCACAGCACTGCACCAGGAAATCCGCCAAACCTCGGTCACTCCGAGGAAGCGATCCCTCGTACCAGAGTTCTTGCAGTCCCGGACTCGTGGTCAGCTCAACGGCCTGATTCCAGACCACGTCATCATGACTGGCAGGTCTCGCAACTCAGTGCTGCCAGTCCTCATGCAGCGTATTGCTACAACGGTAATTGCTGAGGCATGTGTGTATTAAAACTAAATCCAGTGTTCAGACTACTTCACATAACCGTGGGGAATATGTCCTCATTACATTAAATGACTCCTGTTGCACCGAAAGCAGGGGCGTATGCGCCTCCCTCGATGTTTACTCCGAGGTAGCGTGTTCGGTCCACACTTAAGTCACGACATTTATTTCGATACACTGCAGGGTTTCGGTTCTGTATTAGAAACGGTTGCCCATAATCGCGTGTCGGAAGAGAGCAGATGTTTCTTGCATCACCGGTCGATCCACCCCATGAGCAGTTCTGTCAGCGTGGTATTCTGATCGGATTCAATGACGCATAACACAAATCAAGAGGCGCCAGCAACGTTCTGTCGATGGCTAAAAAGAGTCGGATTCAAGTCCTGAGAACTGTGGCAAAGTCGTCACAAGCGTTTCAAGTTACTCTCCAGGCTCCACAACGCCTGTTCATGGTTTTCCCAGGTGAACTTTAAAACGGAAGCGATGGAAGAAACAGACTGGTTTTCCCTTCAGAGCAAATCAAGGAGAACGATGAAAGCGATATTCCCTCAGTATGTGCGTCTGGAAGAGCATTTGCTTCACAACGGCAGCCAAAAGAGAGAAATTGGAACCGTTTTTCTAATCCGGTGTTCTTCACGTTATCTTTCTCCAGGTCTGCCAGTAGCGGTAAAACAGAAATTGCCAATTACGAAACGTGTGCTTTCTTTCATTTCTCTTTCAGACACGGAAGCGACAGCAATGCGAGTTCTACAGAACACTCTGTACATGGCCTTTTCGCACTTCGGATTTATCGTGCAGCACAACTCGTCAAAAGAATCTTTGTGTTCCTGGAGCAGGCTCAGAAAACACAGGGCCACAGGCATCCCGATAGCGAGGGAAGCGTCCCGACATCACTGGCTTTACGGAGTTCCGTCACGCACCACTTGGCTTCTTGGAGTGGCCATGCTTCAAGGACAGTCCACTTTAGTGTTACACTTCAACTGTTCCAAGCACATACTTCGATATTATCTGGGGTAATTTTCCTAGCAACGACCAAAAAGGGCACTGGGGTTTTTGATGCACAGCTGCAGTCTGATCTATCGAGGTCTCAAGATTTTGGCGCGACAGGAAAACCGCGACTCCAGAGTGCAGTCTCTCTCTCTCGGGTGAAAGGCTGAGGTTGGCCTTCCAAGGACGGTGGACAGCCTGCCGCATCACCCAGCACCAAGCTGTCTGACGGCGTGGACGACTGAGGTTGGCCTTCCAAGGACGGTGGACAGCCTGCCGCATCACCCAGCACCAAGCTGTCTGATGGCGTGAACGACTGAGGTTGGCCTTCCAAGGACGGTGGACAGCCTGCCGCATCACCCAGCACCAAGCTGTCTGACGGCGTGGACGACTGAGGTTGGCCTTCCAAGGACGGTGGACAGCCTGCCGCATCACCCAGCACCAAGCTGTCTGACGGCGTGGACGACTGAGGTTGGCCTTCCAAGGACGGTGGACAGCCTGCCGTATCACCCAGCACCAAGCTGTCTGACGGCGTGGACGGCTGAGGTTGGCCTTCCAAGGACGGTGGACAGCCTGCCGTATCACCCAGCACCAAGCTGTCTGACGGCGTGGACGACTGAGGTTGGCCTTCCAAGGACGGTGGACAGCCTGCCGTATCACCCAGCACCAAGCTGTCTGACGGCGTGGACGACTGAGGTTGGCCTTCCAAGGACGGTGGACAGCCTGCCGTATCACCCAGCACAAAGCTGTCTGACGGCGTCAAAGGCTGAGGTTGGCCTTCCAAGGACGGTGGACAGCCTGCCGTATCACCCAGCACCAAGCTGTCTGACGGCGTGGACGACTGAGGTTGGCCTTCCAAGGACGGTGGACAGCCTGCCGTATCACCCAGCACCAAGCTGTCTGACGGCGTGAAAGGCTGAGGTTGGCCTTCCAAGGACGGTGGACAGCCTGCCGTATCACCCAGCACCAAGCTGTCTGACGGCGTGGACGACTGAGGTTGGCCTTCCAAGGACGGTGGACAGCCTGCCGTATCACCCAGCACCAAGCTGTCTGACGGCGTGAAAGGCTGAGGTTGGCCTTCCAAGGACGGTGGACAGCCTGCCGTATCACCCAGCACCAAGCTGTCTGACGGCGTGAAAGGCTGAGGTTGGCCTTCCAAGGACGGTGGACAGCCTGCCGCATCACCCAGCACCAAGCTGTCTGACGGCGTGGACGGCTGAGGGAGACTGCAGACTTGCGATATCAACGACGTTACTCACAGAGCACGTCCACCCTGAGCGACTAAGCACTCTATTGCAGAGAGGTTCATGCCCCAAGTGTCTCTAGCAAAGTAGTGCGACCCCCAAGTGGTGGCCGGCTGATAGCTTCTGTCAACAGTGACACGGGTAGCTAGCTACACACGGCCTCCACGGCAAACCCCAGCCACGGGCACGGGTGCCTGCCCCAGGTAAGACGGCAACAATGACACGCTCTGTCACACAGGCCAGGGAAGAACAGACGACATGATGGGTGGATAAAGACCTACAGACTGAGACTGATCACACACGTAAGGCCCTGCCTTGCCTTGCCACTTCAAGAATAGCAACACCGTAATGGCCAATACACTTTAAAGTATGGAAATCAAAGATCTGAGGAAGTCAATTCAAATCACTCTGTGTTTGATCAACTCTAGCATTATATAAAATTTCAAAGAGATTTAATGCAGGGAAAGTTATATTCACAAAGTCTTTAAAACCCTTCAACAAGCTAGAAAAAGCGCAGTAATCATACCAGCTATTTCGTTAGTCTAATATGCACGCATGCGCACACATACACGCACGCGCGCACGCGAGCGCGAGCGCGCGCGCGCACGCACACACACACACACACACACAAGTTGACTGGAGGCGTGAAAACCAGCTTCCACTGAAAGACTCTACAGCCTCTTTCTAGAGGGCTCCTTTCCGCTAGATTCGCAATCCTCTTCTTCCCCCAACCCCTACCCCATGCCCCACCCCCACCGATCCCTTCCACACAAGCCCTCATTACCTCCCACCCCGACCCCACCCCACGCCACCCCCACCCCCACCCCCGTCAGGGAGGGAGGGACGCATTCCTGGAGGAAGCCCCAACACGCCCTGTGTCCCACATCGGAGCGCGGGGCGTGGCAGGGCGACCATGCGGCAGGGAAAGGGTTAATGGGACAGAGAGAGGGTTAATGGGACAGAGAGAGGGTTAATGACTCGACACCAACTGCGTCAGCAGCGCTTGGTGACTCGGCGTGACCCGGCAAGGAGACAGATGCACAACCTGCCTCGGTGGAAACGTGTGAGAGAGATAGAGACACACAGAGAGAGAGAGAGAGAGAGAGAGAGAGAGAGAGAGAGAGAGAGGGGGGGGGGGGGGAGGGGGGAGGGGGGCTCAGACAATGCACAACCTGCCTCAGTGGAAACGTGTGGGGTGAAGAGGCGACGAGAGAGAGAGAGAGATGAGAGAGGAGAGAGAGAGAGAGAGAGAGAGAGAGAGAGAGATTTGGCTCTAAATGGACCAACCCAATGCCGGCTTATCAAAGAGCAAGGGGCCGATGAAATATGGATGACACACAACGCATGACATTTCAATAAGAGATCAATAGAAATGATAATTCAAGGTCAGCACAATGCCTCGACCCATCACCAAGGAAGGTAAGTTACGACCACAGCAAACCAGAGTAGAGGGATTCGTTATTGGATTATTATGTGTAAAAACCAGATGCTAACTTACTTCCTCGGTTGTACCGAAAGGCTCATAAACCAAAACAGCTTTCGCTCTGAACAAAGCTAAATCTCATTTAGATTAAGAAGTTCCGCCATTGCTTCATGTACTATCCACTACAATGACTTCCTCTTGACTTAATCAAGGCAAATCTTGTCTACACAGAGAAGACACGAAACGACTTGACATCAAAAGATTTGAGCACTGTTTTGGCGTTGTAACCAATGATTGGGTTTTCACGCAATTCAAGCAATCGCACTGTTCTCATATTTTCCACAACCCCATGTCCGTGAAACAAAAATATTTCAGTGTGGGAAACTTTTACACTTGCCCAGATACCACTTCTACAAGCCGCTGCGTTCACTGTCAAATGTTATTCGTTGCAGATCTATGCAAAAATCCTTCACTAAACAAGTTTGTGTTTACTTGTTGTTTCTGTTGTCAACATCGGTGCTTAATGTTCCGCACCCAGAAGTAGTCCGAATATCATTAGGCTGTCGTGTTGTCAGACCATTCTCATTTCATGTGTACTGTTCTGCTTTTAGCTGCCTCTATCTCAACGAAGATACGAAATGTCCACATTCGGAAGAGTGTACAAGTACAGAACGATCGTTCGTGCCGTCCGCTTTTCACACGTGGAACGAGTGAGACACACTCTCCACTTGATGAAAATTTATTGTTTTGTTTCGTTCCAGTATGCACCTGTAATGCATTTATGTTTCATCCTTGCTGAAAGTGTGTGTACACATACTATCTTACCATATGGAATAATTGAATTACATTTAACTATCTGTCGAACAAGTCGTCTTCAATGCATATGGAATGACCAGAGGCAAGTGTTTTCTGCTCGGGGCTAAGGTTTGGCACGTGGGCTATTCGGGACAGTACAGGTGAGTCGCTACAACACGCGTAATCCCAAAGTTATTTGCACAGGAAAGCTGCTGACAAAAGTGAGTATATAACTAATCGACATAATAAAACAAGCAGGCCGAGCCGCTTCAATCTACTTAAACATTTTTCATGTGAGAACGTATTTCCAGTGAGAACG
>JAWQFJ010032550.1:10000-15891 GCA_034096865.1 Theodoxus fluviatilis | reverse complement strand
TCAGTAAATGATCTAAGTTGAATGTTTGCTTTTTCCTTGTCATGGCTCAGTCCACCTCTCATGAGAAAGTAACTTCCTCCCTTACTGTTTCGATGAGATTCTGAGGTTTTTTTTCCAAGCATAAGATTATCTTCGTTGATATCTTCTCGGGAAACCATCCGACGCAATAGCTAGAAAGGGAATGTTTACGGTAGTGAAAGGTCTATTATGACACCGCCAATCCAAGGTTGGGGGTTTTAGACACAGACTGACAGATAACTAACATACATGTACATGAGCAAATACGTTTGGTGGCTGATGATTAAGAGGAGTTTTTTCTTCGTAACTCTGGGGCCTCTTGAAATGTAGAAATTTCTTTCCATCAATTTAAAACAGAAAAAAATCCCTCGCATCTCAGGTGTCTTGACACGTTTACTTCTAATTACACTTGAAAAAAATCTTGTCTCCTCCTCACACCGTTGACTGCCAATTCTCGAAACACAGCAGGAGCTGGAACAGCAATGGTGAAAACGAAATGGAGGCACGGCCGGTGCCAACTGAGTCTGTGGTAAGTTTTCTCATTGCACAAGGAAGGCTGAAGAGCCTGCTGGAGGGTGGAGTGTGCGCGGTAAACGGTTCCATGTGCAGTGACTGACTGGGATCACCATGCCAGCAGTAGGCATTCCCTACACTTACCGGGCAGTTAACTTTCTCTTTCTCTCTCTCTCTCTCTCTCTCTCTCTCTCTCTCTCTCTCTCTCCTCCTCTCTCTCCTCTCTCCTCCTCCTCCTCGCTCTCTCCTCTCCTCTCCTCTCTCTTCCTCCTCTCTGCCTCTCTCTCCTCGCTCTCTCCTCTCCCTCTCCTCCTCCTCTCTCCTCCTCCTCTCCTCTCCTCTCTCCTCCTTCCTCCTCCTCTCCGCTCTCCTCATCCCTCCTCCGTCCTACACTCCTCTCTTCTCTCCTCTCTCTCCTCTCCTCCTTTCTCGTCACGCTCTCCCTGGTCCTCTCCTCCTCCTCTCCTCCTCTCTCCTCCTTCCTCCCCTCCCCCTCTCTCTTCTCCTCCCTTCCCTCTTCCTCTCCTCTCCTCCTTCCCTCCTCCTCTCTCCCTCCTCCCTCTCCTCCTCCTCCTCCTCCTCCTTCCTCCTCTCTCCTCCTACTCCTCCTCCTCCTCCTCCTCCTTCTCCTCTTCCTGTCTCTCCTCTCTCTCCGCTCTCCTCCCTCGTCGCCCCTCCCTCTCCTCCTCTCCCTCCCTCCTCCTCCCTCCTCCTCCTTCCTCCTCCTCCTCCTCCTCCTCCTCTCCGTCTCCTGCTCCCTCCTCCTCCTCTCTCCTCCCCCTCCTCCTCCTTCTCCTCCTCGTCCTCCTCCTCTCTCTCTCCTCTCTCTCTGCTTTCTCTCTCTCTCCTCTCTTCCTCTCTCTTCTCTCTCTCTCTTCTCTCTCTCTCTTCTCTCTTATCTTCTCTTCTCACTCTCTCTCCTCTCTCTCTGTCTCTCTCTCTCTTCTCTCCGTCTCTTTCTCTCGTCTCCTCTCCTCTCCTTCTCCTCTCCTCTCCTCCTCCCTCTTCCTCTCCTCTCCTCTCCTCTCCTCTCCTCTCCTCTCCTCTCCTCTCCTCTCCCACTCTCCTCTCCTCTCCGTCTGCTCTGCTCTGCTCTGCTCTCCTCTCCTCTCCTCTCTGCCGTCCTATTTTCCCCATTCCTCTACGTTTCTTTCCCCTCTACGTTCAGCTGGATTTCCCCGTCGGTTTTACGGTTAATTTTGTTTTCTCTGTTTTTCACATCGGTTCATCGTTTGATGTTTCTTGCTCCCCTGCATCTGTGGCTTCTGGTGCTCCTGTTCGTTCATTCCCCCCTCTTGGAGACTTTGGGGAAGGTGAGCAGGCTCCAGGGAAGTAGGCCTGCCTTGTTGATGCCTTTCAGGATGCGAACAACAAGAAATGAGCGTGGCGCCGTTTTGATGCGAGAAGGGACGGACGAGGGCGATCCTGTCAGCAGACGTGTTACATTTTCCCAGCTCTGTGTTGTGTGTGTTCTTTGGTCGTGCAGCTGTACTCCTGTTGTGATGAGCAAGTCGGAGAGAGAGAGAGAGAGAGAGAGAGAGAGAGAGAGAGAGAGACACACAAAGACAGA
Source organism: Theodoxus fluviatilis (assembly GCA_034096865.1). Lineage (NCBI taxonomy): Eukaryota > Metazoa > Mollusca > Gastropoda > Cycloneritida > Neritidae > Theodoxus > Theodoxus fluviatilis. The sequence continues at coordinate 13,790 of JAWQFJ010032550.1, read as the reverse complement.
GAGAGAGAGAACTTCATTGTCTCGTTGCTGGTCAATTAGTGAAGATGCAAAGTATAACTTTAAAGTTACGCGAGTCAGTGGAGAGAGAGAGAGAGAGAGAGAGAGAGAGAGAGAGAGAGAGAGAGAGAGAGAGTAATGGAGAGACAGATGAAGACGGAGGGAGAGAGATGGAAAGAGAGAGAGATGGAGAGACAGATGAAGACGGAGGGAGAGAGATGGAAAGAGAGAGAGATGGAAAGAGAGAGAGAGATGGAAAGAGAGATGGAAAGAGATGGAGAGAGAAAAGGATGTAAGAAAGAAAAAGAGAGATGGACGAAGAGAGAGAGAGCCAATAAGAGAGAGAGATATATGGAGAGAGAATGAAAGAGATGGAAAGAGAGAGAGACAGATGGAAGAGATGGGGAGAGAGAAAAAAGATGTAAGAGAGATGGACGGAGAGAGAGTAATGGAGAGACAGATGAAGACAGATGGAGGGAGAGAGATAGAAAGAGAGAGGGAGATGGAAAAAGATGGAGAGAGAGAAAAGGATGTAACAAAGAAAGAGATGGACGAAGAGAGAGAGACAATAAGAGAGAGAGAGATTGAGAGAGTGGAAAGAGAGATGGAAAGAGAGTGAGAGACAGATGGAAAGAGATGGGGAGAGAGAGAAAAGATGCAAGAAAGGGAGATGGACGGGGAGAGAGAGAGAGAGAGAGAGAGAGAGAGAGAGAGAGAGAGAGAGAGAGAGAGAGAGAGAGAGAGAGAGAATGTAGGAAGTAAGTGACCCGAGTTGGGGCTATGTGACCCCTACCACGTGATTGATCACAGCTCCCGGTGGAAAGACGTAGAGGGAAGTGGTCTCAGACCCTGCATTGTTGAAAGTGACCAGGCTTGCCAAAATGAATGGGGTGTACGTTTAAACATAAATCATTCGTATGCGTATGCAAACCATCTATTGATTTCGCCCTGTGAAATGACCATACCCAATCTTCCCAACCAAACCTTTTTGTCTGTCATTCTGTGTATGTGTGCCTCTGTGTGTGTGTGTGTGTGTGTGTGTGTGTGTGTGTGTGTGTGTATGTGTGTGTGTGTGTGAGTGTGTGTGTGTGTGAATGTGTTTGTGTGTGTGTGTGTGTGTGTGTGTTTGAGCGTGTGAGTATGTTTGAAACGTTTTTCCGGCACTATCGTGTATCCCAAACGACAATTGTGTAAACCATGTCAAGTGGGACAAAGTAGAGGCCGTACTCATTGCTGGGATATCATTACCGTATCTGCAAATAAATTTGCTGTCCAAATTGAGATGCTGTGCAGGGTGCGAGGCCCAGACTGCCTGTCTGGCTGCGACACCATAGAGGACACCGACACGTATGACCGGGAAGATGAAGGCACAGACGTAGGCGTTAGCCTGAACCAGATCCGACAGTGAAAGAGGCGTCCATTGAAAGAGGACAGTGAGGGATTACTGGGGAAACCCAACTCTTGACACTGGTGCATTATGGGAGAATGAATGGGCTACCGAGACCCTCTCAAGGCTCTGGATGCCTGCAGGAAGTGGTACAGAGACGTGTTGCATTCATGGTAGGCAGGCCTGTTGCATTCATGGTAGGCAGGCCTGTTGCATTCATGGTAGGCAGGCCTGTTGCATTCATGGTAGGCAGGCCTGTTGCATTCATGGTAGACAGGCGTGTTGCATTCATGGTAGACAGACGTGTTGCATTCATGGTAGACAGACGTGTTGCATTCATGGTAGACAGGCGTGTTGCAGTCATGGTAGACAGGCGTGTTGCAGTCATGGTAGGCAGGCCTGTTGCATTCATGGTAGGCAGGCCTGTTGCATTCATGGTAGGCAGGCTTGTTGCATTCATGGTAGACAGGCCTGTTGCATTCATGGTACAGAGACGTGTTGCATTCATAGTAGGCAGGCCTGTTGCATTCATGGTAGACAGACGTGTTGCATTCATGGTAGGCAGGCCTGTTGCATTCACGGTAGACAGACGTGTTGCATTCATGGTAGACAGGCCTGTTGCATTCATGGTAGACGTGTTGCATTCATGGTAGGCAGGCCTGTTGCATTCATGGTAGGCAGGCCTGTTGCATTCGTGGTAGACAGACGTGTTGCATTCATGGTAGACAGACGTGTTGCATTCATGGTAGGCAGGCCTGTTGCATTCACGGTAGACAGACGTGTTGCATTCATGGTAGGCAGGCCTGTTGCATTCATGGTAGACGTGTTGCATTCATGGTAGACAGACCTGTTGCATTCATGGTAGGCAGGCCTGTTGCATTCATGGTAGGCAGGCCTGTTGCATTCATGGTAGGCAGGCCTGTTGCATTCATGGTACAGAGACGTGTTGCATTCATAGTAGGCAGGCCTGTTGCATTCATGGTAGGCAGGCCTGTTGCATTCATGGTAGGCAGACGTGTTGCATTCATGGTAGACAGACGTGTTGCATTCATGGTAGGCAGGCCTGTTGCATTCATGGTAGACGTGTTGCATTCATGGTAGGCAGGCCTGTTGCATTCACGGTACAGAGACGTGTTGCATTCACGGTAGACAGACGTGTTGCATTCATGGTAGGCAGGCCTGTTGCATTCACGGTACAGAGACGTGTTGCATTCATGGTAGACAGGCGTGTTGCATTCACGGTAGACAGACGTGTTGCATTCATGGTAGACAGGCGTGTTGCATTCATGGTAGACAGACCTGTTGCATTCATGGTAGGCAGGCCTGTTGCATTCATGGTAGACGTGTTGCATTCATGGTAGGCAGGCCTGTTGCATTCATGGTAGACAGGCCTGTTGCATTCATGGTAGGCAGGCCTGTTGCATTCATGGTAGGCAGGCTTGTTGCATTCATGGTAGACAGGCCTGTTGCATTCATGGTAGGCAGGCCTGTTGCATTCATGGTAGGCAGGCCTGTTGCATTCATGGTAGGCAGGCGTGTTGCATTAATGGTAGACATGCGTGTTGCATTCATGGCAGACATACGTTTTGCATTCATGGTAGATATACGTGTTGCATTCATGGTAGACATGCGTGTTGCATTCATGGTAGATATACGTGTTGCATTCATGGTAGACAGACGTGTTGCATTCATGGTAGACAGACGTGTTGCATTCATGGTAGACAGACGTGTTGCATTCATGGTAAACAGACGTGTTGCATTCATGGTAGATATACGTGTTGCATTCATGGTAGACAGACGTGTTGCATTCATGGTAGATATTCGTGTTGCATTCATGGTGGACAGACGTGTTGCATTCATGGTAGACAGACGTGTTGCATTCATGGTAGACAGGCGTGTTGCATTCATGGTAGACAGGCCTGTTGCATTCATGGTAGACATGTATACGTTTTGCATTCATGGTAGACAGACGTGTTGCATTCATGGTAGATATACGTGTTGCATTCATGGTAGATATACGTGTTGCATTCATGGTAGACAGACGTGTTGCATTCATGGTAGATACGTGTTGCATTCATGGTAGACAGACGTGTTGCATTCATGGTAGACATACGTGTTGCATTCCTGGTAGACAGGCCTGTTGCATTCATGGTAGACAGACGTGTTGCATTCATGGTAAATAGACGTGTTGCATTCATGGTAGACAGATGTGTTGCATTCGTGGTAAATAGACGTGTTGCATTCATGGTAGACAGATGTGTTGCATTCATGGTAGACAGACGTGTTGCATTCATGGTAGATATACGTGTTGCATTCCTGGTAGATATACGTGTTGCATTCATGGTAAATAGACGTGTTGCATTCATGGTAGATATACGTGTTGCATTCATGGTAAATAGACGTGTT